>JBCFYV010001001.1:7039032-7306532 GCA_039000515.1 Timema cristinae | reverse complement strand
CTTATGCGCGAAGACTGCGACTCCAGCCACAGTCGCAGGTGACTGTCGCAGCTTGGACAACACACCTTTTTTTTTTTTAAATCCCAGTCAGGTCTAATTAGCATCACTTTTGATAGATTATCAATACCTAGTCGACATCGGTGGTCTTGGGGTAAAGTTCTCAACTTAGGACCGGAGGTTAGTGGGTTCAAACCCAACCGGAGTTGATGGATTTTTCTTGAACAGTAAAAATCCGTAGCACAACTTCCTTCAGAGGAGAAGGTTAACCATTGGCCTCATATCGATTGTGGCATGTAAAATAATCCTGGAAGGTATGTGAAAATACCTTTCCTAGCAACATTGGTAGGCCCTTTTGTTCTCGCTCATAGAAATTATCGTGCACTAATGTAATCAGTCGGTTCAGAGAGTGCACTTTAAATACCTGAAATAAATAAAATAAATTCCTACATAATAACGCTAGTAATATAGTAAAAATACTATAAGTTTTTAATGCCATAAAATATGTTTATAGTTTTAAGTCCCTTCCTATGAGAATTGAACTGTACTAATCACCTTAAGTACCCCCCCGCCTGTTATCGAACCGTAAGTGTTTATCAATAAATATTGTGTACGTGTGCAGATAAAGAGCTCTCCACCCACCCCCTCCTCTCTGTTTATTGCCATGCGCATTGCGTGATGAATGAAGACTAGGAGCATAGAACTATCGACCGCAGCATGACCCCAAGTAAGCGACACATTAAATAAAATACGAGCCACTTGGAAGACATGAAGTATTCCACGCCACGGGAGCTTGAAGACGGAAGACCAAGGGTCGTCATCAAACAGGAAAAGGCGTCGTCGTGGAGGGGGAGAACCTGCGATAGTTTTGCCATCTATATCCTGATTTTGGTAGGAAGCCCAATCTGGAAGGTCTTATTTCGTACTAGAATCATACTGTATAGTAGTATTTTGGTAAGAGAGTGGGCCTTCCAAAACAGTAGTATGAAGTCCTTTCTGGAAGGTCTTATTTCGTACTAGAATCGTACTGTATAGTAAGTAGTATTTGGTAAGAATAGGGCCTTCCAAAACAGTAGTAGGAAGTTCTTTCTGGAAGGTCTTATTTCGTACTAGATCGTACTGTATAGTAAGTAGTATTTTGGTAAGAAAGAGGGCTTCCAAAACAGTAGTAGGAAGTTCTTTCTGGAAGGTCTTATTTTGTACTAGAATCGTACTGTATAGTAGTATTTTGGTAAGAGAGAGGGCCTTCCAAAACAGTAGTAGGAGTTCTTTCTGGAAGGTCTTATTCGTACTAGAATCATACTGTATAGTAAGTAGTATTTTGGTAGAAAGAGGCCTTCCAAAACAGTAGTAGGAAGTTCTTTCTGGAAGGTCTTATTTCGTACTAGAATCATACTGTATAGTAAGTAGTATTTTGGTAAGAAGAGGGCCTTCCAAAACAGTAGTAGGAAGTTCTTTCTGGAAGGTCTTATTTCGTACTAGAATCATACTGTATAGTAAGTAGTATTTTGGTAAGAGAGAGGGCCTTCCAAAACAGTAGTAGGAAGTTCTTTCTGGAAGGTCTTATTTCGTACTAGAATCATACTGTATAGTAAGTAGTATTTTGGTAAGAAGAGGGCCTTCCAAAACAGTAGTAGGAAGTTCTTTCTGGAAGGTCTTATTTCGTACTAGAATCATACTGTATAGTAAGTAGTATTTTGGTAAGAGAGAGGGCCTTCCAAAACAGTAGTAGGAAGTTCTTTCTGGAAGGCCTTCTATCCTACCAAAAGAGTATGTATAGTAAGGATTCTGATACGAGATATGGCCTTTCAGAACTGGCTTCCTATCAAAACCATGGTGTAGTTGCACACCACTGAAGTAAGGGGGACCATCTTCTACCACTCATATAGGCTATTTATTATATCATAGCGTTAAACAAAAATTCTGGCAAAAAATTAATAAAAATAGACTTTTTAAAATTTGGTCAATATTATTTATTTAAAATAACAAACTTATTTTTGAAATGTATTTAGGTTGATTATTTCCTTATTTGAAATTTAGTATAATATTATATTTAAATTTTAATTGGTGACTATCAATAAATTTTAAATCATATAGTTTACTTAGATCATTTTGTAAAACATAACTAAAGAGAAAGATAGAAACTACAAGTAATTTGAACTTATGGGTATTTAAATATTTGGGTTCAAAGAGTTGCCTGTATTTTCAATAAAGTCATTCACCCTCTTGAAGTTACTATGGACCCAGTATTAGTTGAAAAATAACTGATATAACACAATCATACATACTTTATATTGTAGTATTTTATAATTTAGACCCACTTCAGTGGTTTCATTGTACAAGGTGTCACGTTTGTAATTGACTAGATTTTCGAAGACGGAGGAGATCGCGGATCGAATCCAGATCAGTTGTACTGAGGGTTATTTTTGCGCTCTCCCTCCCCGGAAATGAGATTACACTTCCTCTAAATTAATCTTTCCTCATCCCTAACACACTATTATAAAAGTATAGGGTGGGGCCGAAACAATTAAATGAATAATAACTTTAAAATTAGCACGTCTTTAATTTAAAGGTAAATATTCACTTTTTAATAAAATCAAACTACATATTACTTTTTTTTTTCACTTTTTGAAGATAACTTCACTCAGGTGAGCTCCACCGGATGTCAGGTAAACCTCAGCACATTGTCCACCATTTTCCTCAGCATATATCGTCTAATTGTTTCCGACCCACCCTGTACATTTGTGTAAATAACCCGAACATGTTAGTGAGACGCGGTGACATAAATCAACAACATTAATAGCATTGTATTAACTAATGTAACATAGTAGTGATATCTGCAGATTATCGCTCTAAACAAGTTTTCAAAATGTTTACTGTGAATTGATTTACGGAATGAGGCCTCACTCGACTTTCTAGTCAAAAGTTTACTCGTCAAGGGCTATCAACTTTCCGTAGATTCTAAGCGTTCGGTGTTTAATTTCAAGCAAAACGTTCATAATTTTTCCTCTTCACATCAAAATGATAACTTTAAAATAATCCCTCTCCGAGCTATTTATATATTTTATAACCATACCACCAGTGGCGGTTCGTAGCCAAAATTAGTGGGAGTGCTGCTCCTGAAAATGTTTAGCCTTTGTTTTAAAATTATGTAAAAGGAAAAAACATGAATAAAATAAAATTTATTCCAGAATTTGATAAAATCTTAACAAAAAAACAGCATATTTTACCTACTTTAACTAAATTGTTACAGTTCAAGCTTGATCTATTCATTTAAAAATGAAATCTATCCTTGTTTCAATTTGCGCAAAAAGTTCAATAACTTTCTCCTTGATCTTTAGATGACAATTGAGGAAATTTTTCTCCATTGAAAGTACTGCAAGCGCATTTAGTCTTCTGTTAAATAAAAGAACCGAAACAAAAAGAATCAAATAGCATAGCTGGAAGCAGAATAATAATCTAATTTAACATTCTTCTACACTTTATCACATTCAAGAATATGGTACACGGTTTTTAAGCACAACACACGCTGAGTAAAAAAAACTTCCTTACCCCATCACGCCAGAGCCGGCACTGCGAGAGAAACAGTGCTGTCTCTACCTGGCAGTCTGACCTTACTCCTCACCCCACTCCTATGTGCGCATGCGCACAACAGTCAAACACCACGTCACTGGCACTGTGAAGCGCACAGTTCCATACAAAGATTATTGTATCTTTTTCATAAACTGGGGGATGGCTACTGAAGTACTGACTTTAAGTTTAAGGAATATATATTGTACTACAAAAATAAAGAAAAATTTAAAGATAAAAGAACTCATTATATTAAATGTTATAGATAATATCAAGTGTAAATAGGGGGTGCTGCAGTTCCGCAGTGCCTATACACGAGCCACCACTGCATACCACTCATGTAAGAATTCCGTTATTATTATTATCATCATCAGTATTACAAAGCAAAGAGAGATACACAAATCATGGTTTTCATTATGAAGTAAACAAAAGATGACTGTACAGATGAGCCACTACTCACACAGCAGAAAAGATTGACATTTCCTAGCAAAATCAGGTTTTTGTTGGAGGCTACTATTTTTTGCCGATATCCTGAACACTTACTCTTTAAAATGAGTGCTCGTTTGTCAAATCGTTTCACCAGTTTTCTCGTAATTTCTATTACCGGAAATTGCTAACCAGAAAGATTATTATTGTTATTCTATAGGGACAGTACCTATCGACATTTGCAGATCACATGACTCGACGTATGGATACGTAAAAGTAAATTTAGTAACTCTTCTGTCTGGTAAGGCTCTTCCTAAGAAAATTTTGTTATGGAATGACGAGGTGCACAAACAAATAAAAATTAATTAATTTTCCTGAGCCCACTACAGTGGTCGAGTGTTTTAAAGCGTCACGCTCGCAATATACTGGACTGCTGATGATGGAGTTCGGGGTTCTAATCTTGTTCGGATGTTCTAAGGGTGGTTTCCACCCAATTGTTTTCCACTCTCCCTCCACACATGTACCATCCTTACCCCTAACAAATTAAAGTAATTAGTATATACACGAAAATTACAAACGGGTGGTAATAATTTGTACTAAAAATAAAAATCTTTCTCCCCTATCAGAAGCAAAAGCCGTATCTGTTTCTTGTCCCCAAATCCTACGTAGCTAAGAAATGGAACTATCCCTTCCACGTATAATTTTGTGCCAAAAGTTAAAACTAAAGTTGTTATCACTCACACGAGACTTCTACAACTGACATCGAATACGTCAAAATGTTTCGTGCGGCCAAATTTGGCGGTGAGCCAGAGTTTCTGGGTTTCATTGCCAAGTTTAGGGCTGCAGACCATACACGCAGCGTGACGATATAATCTCTGTTGTTCGCTTTTTTAGATCACTTTGGATTAAAATTTAAATCTTACCTTGTTGTAAAAACAATCTTAGGCATGTTAGAAAATACATAGATATTATAAAAAAAATATGATATAGCTTGTTAATGTCTTCCGTATTATTTGCTGGACGATTTAATCTAATGTTTTAATGCTCGTCAAAAACTTGTTAACTGAAGGCTCTTTTTTTTTTTTTAATAACTAACGATTTTGTGAACTTTCTGTGTTTGTTGATAAAATTGACTTGTATTTTCAAACTTTAATTTAAAAAATAAATATACAGGCCTATGGCTGAGTAGTCTAGGGTTCTAGAATAGTAATTCAGTAGACTACTCACTCAATCTATAGTATTAGGAACGCGAAAGTTAATTACAGCACTTTCAAAAGACACCACCTATCCCTATCTTGAGCTAGTTAGTTCTTCATCCCTATTACACTATCTTTATTACACCCCTATCTTGGCTAGTTCTATCCAGTACACCTTTTTACACCACTCTCTTGAGCTAGTTTTATCCAGTACACCTAATTACATCCTATCTCTCTCAGGTCCATTCTAATGGGAATAGCGTCAATAAATACAAAATTAAAACTGAGCTTTTTTATTTTGCACAAGGCCTTACTAAAAACCAACCTGGCTATATACGTAAAATTGTACTCATAAAGTAAAGATGAGTAAGGTGGAATGTATAATAAATTGATAAGCAAACTATGGCCTGCGGGCCAAAAATAGCCTATCGGTGTGTTCAATCCGGCCCGAGGGATAAATAATTTAAATGTGTTGCGTTATGAAGAAGGCTTTTTTAAACAAAAACAAAACAGGATTTTTAGAAAACCATAACAAAATCAACATTTCAAAACTTGGTAAATTATGCCTAAAAAATATGGCAATGTTTGCATCCACATATTTATGTGGAAAAGTGTTTTCAGCCATGAAAATTAGAAAAAAATCATCTTAGAAAGCGTCTTACTGATGATCATGAGATTCATCTCCTCACAGTTTAACTCAGATTGTGAACAAATGGGGCGTCAATCAATTCATCGCATTTATCGTTTCATCGCACCTAACACTTGTATCGACTAATCGCAACCAACACAGGTAGTACAGATTTATTTATTTTTGAGTAAATAATTTTTTTTCAATAATTAGTTTAGTCAGACCGTCCTTTCATGCACGAAAACGAAGCTTTCTTGCCTTCCCGGTGTTAGTGATTGTTGTTTCTCACTTTCTAACCTAACCTTACCTAACCTAACCTAAACTAACCTAGCACATCGCCACACTATTTCACCGGATTTTAGAACCCGCATTTTACAGAATCTGTATTTATCAAGAATGATTGCTGTAGAGCGTTTGGTTTAAACAATACTTGATCGACGACATCGTAGAGACTTGTTAATCTGTAAAAAGGCAAACATGTATTTGTAAACAACAGGCAAAGAGACAGGTGTGATGAACTGATGTATTTTGACCTCCTCAAGACCTCACGATGTGCGATGAAGTCGATTTGAAATACCCACCCTCCTGAACAAAAAGATGCGATGAACCGATCTACGCCAAAATATACTGGAAGTTCATTCACAGTTTTACTCATCTCACACTCCATCATATACATCTTCTGAACGAACTTAAAAACATACTAAGCCACTAAACTACAAATACATGACCTAAACCTTAGGTCAGTCGTTAGCGTGTCTCTATACTGGGCTTAAGAGTCCCTGGTTTGATTCCTGGCATAGCCGAAGAATTTATCATTTATAAAATGTGGATTCCCTTTTACAGTTATGAATAAACGTCTGGGGGCTGGGTGTTGTGTCTGTCATAAATTTAAGTTAGTTTAAAGACAAGTACTTATATCAGTCGATTCATAAAGTGCACTTTAAATACATAATATAAATGTAAAGGAAGTTATGAATGTTTTGCATTCTCGATGTATTTAAACTCATTCATGTCAGTATATTATTTGTGTTTATAATATTTTTTATATGTATTTATAAGGAAAATCAATTAATAAAAATCTTTGGCCAACCAAACTTTGCACACATCCCTGATAGCTAAGCCAATCTAATGGCAGGATCACAATCAACTTGATGTTTGCGTTACGTTCACGTTACATAAAGGTTCGCCTCGTGTTTTTAAATGTAAGCCATCACGTTGGACTTAACTTAGTGTTGTACAGGGGAGAACTTTCACGTTACATGAACGCTACGTCAAGAGTACCACATGTTCTAGCCAGCCAACCGTGTTGCGAGCAACGTCAACACGGCTATTGCCCGCTTCGGTGGCCGCGCGGTCTGACGCGCTACTCTCGCAGTAGACTAGACTGCCAATGATGGGGAGATCAAGATTCGAATCTCAGTCGGAAGTACTGAAAGTTTTTTTTTACAAAATAGTTTTTCACTATCCCTCTACGCAAATGCGGGTACACTTAATCTAAGTATAACCTTACTAATACCTAAAACCATTAATGTAATGAGTGCATAAGTACAGTAGCCCCGTGGCTTCTTTCGTGCTGACTGACAGCTCACAGCTGACTTCTGACAGTCAACAATTAGGTATATACCTAAATTTTGACTGTCAGAAGTGACAGCTGCTAAACAAATGTTTTTTGCAGATAATATGGTTTGGCGTAGGGATACTAATTTGGTCTGGTAACTTTTCAAAGCCTCCAGCTGTCAGTCAGCACCAAAGAAGCCATGGGACTATACTGTATATAACTCGAACGAGAAGTAAGACGCGGTGCTAAAAAAACACGGATATTTAGTTCTTCCTTTGTTTGTTCATGGTGTGCAGAAGATCTCTTAGTTATAGTTTGTCCACTCTCGTGAAATACAAGACGTCGTACGGCCTCTTGCCACACTTTTTTCTAGCTACAATAAATCTTATATTATAAGAACTTGTAGCCTACCCAACAAGTCCTAAATCCTTGGGTTTCATTTTGGTGAACGATTTGTTTTCAAACCGACCAAATTCATTTGTCTGTGTTTGATCGAGCTGTTACGTTACGTTACGGGAATCCTAATCACACAATACGTTAACGTTGAGTTGGTTGAAATCTAGTCACGCTTGGTCTATAACCAAATTATTCTCGTCGTCTTGTTATTTTCAACTCGTAATTTGATATCTGAGCTCTATTTTTATTCTTGGTATTGTATTATTCAAGTAGTTTACGGCTCAATAATGATATCAATTTAGTAAATAATTTTTACGTCAGCGATTTATTCTGAAATTGCTTTTATGCACGCTCACTTAAAAATAAATGGTAAGAAAAAATCATGCGTACTTTTCACATAGAATATATTATAATATAATATAACATAAAATCTTCAGTAAGCTACGCTTTCAATAAGTTTCCTTAATTAAAACACACACTACAATCATAAAAACACTTATCAGATATAAATTTAAAACAAAATTTCTATCAATTTTTTATTTAAAAAATTAAAAAATCGTTCAACGTGTCAAACAAAAACATTTAAACCATGTTTGAAAATTTTCAAATTCCCAAAAAATGTATTATTAGTAAACTACCCTTAATTTTAAAACTAAAATCTAAATTTAAAAAAATGCACCTCGAAGTATCAAGTTAGAATACAATCTATTAAATTGGTTGTTAGTGGTTGTTAGTAGGAAAGACAGACGTTTTCGTAAAACCCACTTTTTTTTTGTTGGGGGACAAAAAACACTAATCTCATAATCTGGAGAAAGAAAACGTTGGCAATATTACAATATGAGAAAGTAAACAATAGCATTTGGTATAAATAGGTAGTAAATTTAATAAATATATGTATCTCTCAATTTATTTAAATATTTTGGTAATATTTTAAATAGACTTACCTTTAGTCATATGTATTTGATAAAACAATTCAAAATAAGATTTAAAAGGCGAATCTTACTGTCAAAAGAAAGAACCAGGTAGATATTATTCCCCCCTCTGGTTTTTGAGCAAGCACAGATTTCAACTAACATCGTGTCATGCGGGTACCGGCATTCTGACATTTTCTCCAATATTGTTGTCAGATGGAATTTGTGAAACTGTTCCACTGATATTCCGGTAAAATGGTTAAAGTATGCTGACATATATCTGCTATCAAAGCTTGCCTACAGTTCAGATGTAAAAATATTGATTTTAGTGTTGCTATTCAATATTTATTTCCTTACTTTCTTTATGGCATTTAACATTTAGTTTCTAGGCACACAAATTATATCAGCACACCACTTACAAACTTACTAATTCTTGGGCATTGTTTTTATTATTTTGATAATAAATGAGTAAATCTTTTACATTTCCATGTAAGTCTAGTTTGTTTAGCACAGAACAGTAAATATATTTTAATAATAAAAGCATATAAGATGGTAAGTTAATGAATTATATAAAATTGTAAAACTGTAAAATATTAAACATCTCGGCATTACATTGCAATTCAACAATCTCATTTATTATTAAAATACATACTATTCTTTAAAACATTTTAACATGTTTTCAAAAATTTAGAGAATTATGCTAGGTTGGTAATTGCTGATTCAGAACTTGTGGCTAGATAATTAAGATGAAATACCTCCCTTAACCTTGGCCCCGATTAATCGAGTAGCCGGCCAAACCCATATACAGTCCAATTTTCATAGGAATGGCCTTATCTGACACTTATAAAAGCTACTGTATCTACTTCCATGTATGCGTACTACAACTCATATGATTTATAGCTGTCCCTTTTGAGAGATATTATAAATACCTGTAAAATAATACTAATAATATAGCATTATGTTATCAATATTCTGCAAATAAATATGTTTTTATTATATAAAGGGTTCTTCTTATGAAAATTGGGCTGTGTACCAACGGGAATCGAGCTAGGGTTCCTTAAAGTGGTCGATCGATACCTCTAGACACTTGGCCACAGTCACCAGTTCGTAATGTGTTGCTTTGTTACATATATTGTTATAGCTCCGTTTCCCTTACTTTTATTAGGGTCTACTAACTAGGGTAGTTAAAATAACATGTGTACCCATGCGTCTGAATCTTAAGGCCGGTCTTCAACACCAACCGAGTGCATGGTGTTGGTTTCTACTATAATAATAATACTTCGCACCACATCTTACTACCCGTTCGGGTTATACGCTTAAGTATTAATCAAGCTAATGGGTTAGGAATTGTGAAGGTTAAATTCAGAGGAATTTAACTCGTATTTGCGTGGAGGAAGAGTAAAAAAACATTTAGGGAAAACCACCCCTTGTTCACCCGAGTGAGATTCGAACCTTGATCTCCCCGTCCTTGGCAGTCTAGCTCAACACGAAACTAGCTTTTTAGCTAACTACGCCACCGAAGCAGTTTATCTATTATAAGGGGAGGGGGGAGTAGAAGTGAACGCGATTTAAGTTCAGTATTTTACTAATTTGTATATGATCAAATATTTTTGGTCAAAATAAATCAAATGTTACTTCAATGGATACGTTCAGTTTAATTTCCTATACATGATAATCTTAGCATTTCTTGAATATTTGTCATGATAAAAAAAAATATTCAAACCTTTTAAATTAAGGGAAAATATCCTGTTCGACTGGCATGATGTCCATAACAGATATTCAAGAACTGTTTGTACTACCGTGTGTATAAAATTAAACTAAACGTATCTACTGATAGGCTAAATATTATTTTTATTTCAGTTAGTAAAATTTACTTTCTTATCCAAACTATAATTAAAAAAATACTGAACCAGGCACACATTCACTTTCATCCCAAACTCAATAATGCCCAATCCAATCTTCATGGGAATATTAAAAAAATGCATTAAAATTTACTAATATCACCATTCTGTGCCCTTAAAGTAAGATTCCCTCGGTGCGACTCGCGTCTCGCGTCTGCGACCGCAGACGTGGTGGGGTGGGTCGCAGACAGGGGATATAGTGGTTCCCTAGATGTGTCTTGTTGGTCGCCAGTCACGTGGGTAATTTTATGTGTAGTACATAGCGTTCTTCAGTTATCAGAGTTTTTCAATTGAGTTCTATTTAATGTTCCGCGTTATTTTGTTATTTTGGAATAGTGTTAGCCTGGACTATGACACTAAGTTGGAGTAATCAATGTGCTGTCCTTCACATATTGGTCTCGGTACACTGGCGAAGATATGTCAAAAATTGAGGTGTGCTTTGCCACCTATTCAATTAAAGTTTCTTCCTCTTCAATGCGTCAAATCTTTGACCATTTTTAAAACCAGCCCAATCAAACACAAAAATAAATACAACTCCACTAAAACACACGTTTGTACGGTGATGCGGCTGCGTCCGCACTGCTCTCGGAGCAGTTTGGATGTTGGTGCAACGTAGAGACGCTGGACACGCACTCTGGTCACCGGTCGCAGCCGGCTCGAAGAGACGAGCCCGATAACAAACTATGGAAACCAGTCCGGTCGCTGGTCGCAGACGCGAGACGCACTGAGGGAATCGTACCTGAAGCAGTGTGGACATGTAGAGACGCTGGACACGCACTCTGGTCACCGGTCGCAGCCGCCTCGAAGAGACGAGCCCGATAACAAACTATGGGAACCAGTCCGGTCGCTGGTCGCAGACGCGAGACGCACTGAGGGAATCGTACCTGAAGCAGTGTGGACATGTAGAGACGCTGGACACGCACTCTGGTCACCGGTCGCAGCCGCCTCGAAGGAACTGGCCCGATAACAAACTATGGGAACCAGTCCGGTCTCTGGTCGCAGACGCAAGACGCACTGATGGAATCGTACCTGAAGCAGTGTGGACATGTAGAGACGCTGGACACGCACTCTGGTCGCCGGTCGCAGCCGCCTCGAAGAGATGGGCCTGATAACAAACTATGGGAACCAGTCCGGTCTCTGGTCGCAGACGCGAGACGCACTGAGGGAATCGTACCTGAAGCAGTGTGGACATGTAGAGACGCTGGACACGCTCTCTGGTCGCCGGTCGCAGACGCCTCGAAGGAACTACTGGCCCAATAACAAACTATGAAAACCAGTCCGGTCTCTGGTCGCAGACGTGAGACGCACTGAGGGAATCCTACGTTTACTTTGGACAAATGTAAGCCCAATTTGGGAACAGCTCGGTAGGATAGTAAAACGCTCACAAAGAGCTATAGTAATAATAATATAATAATATGTAATCTAAACATATTTTAATTCCATATATATTTTTATTTTATTTATTATTTAGCACCGCGTCTTACTACTCGTTCGGGTTATACGCTTTAAGTAATAATTACGCTAATGGATTAGGAATTGGGAAGGTTGAATTAGAGGAAGTGAACCCGCATTTGCGTGGAGGTGGAGTGGAAAACCATTTAGGAAAAACACCCCCAGTTAACTCAACCGAGATTCGAACCTCGATCTCCCCGTCCTCAGCAGTCGAGCTCAACATGACAAGCGCGTTAGCCAACTACGCCACCGAGGCGGGTTCCATATATATTAATTAAATTTAATCGATGCACACGTTTAGAAATTTTGTGAGCATGTTTAATCAGACGAATCTCTTTACCATTTAAATACCCGCTTTAGTTGTCAAATGCCACAAGGCCATCTCACTCTCACTATAGAGTGGACTGCTGAAAAGAGTAAGATCGGGATTCAAATCCAGCTCGAGTAATACTGAAGGTGGTTTACTACTAAATGGTTTACCACTCTCCCTCCAAACAAATGAGGGCGCACTTCCTTTATATTCAATTTTTCTTATGCCTAAAATATTAGTGTAGTTAGAACATGTGCATATAGGCTGAACGGGTATTGGTTAAGATATGGTGCTAAAAGAAAACACATTTAAATTTCAGTAGCACAAAAGCCTTTATTCATTCTTAATATATTCAAGAAAATAAAAAGATCCAAAAGTTCAGGTACATCAAAACATGTGTTTTAATTTTGATAGCCCGTATCAGTGGGAAGGTGGACTTGATACTTTGAGCTCGTTTGATTTGACGTGGGGTGGTGGGTTCGAATTCTGGCAATGTATATTTAGGTTCATTTTTACACTCTCCTTACGAGCAAATGTCAGGGATGATTCCCACTAAAATTTTACTTCCCTTATCCTGATATCGCTATCTTGTAGTTCTATGTCCTGGATGGATAGTGAGACGCGATGTAAAAAAAAACTTTCATTATAAAGAGGAAATTAAAAATCCACTAAACAACATCTAATACAAATGAAAAAAGAACTTGTTCTTTAGAATACTTGAAAGTTATGTATTCTAAAAGTTTATAAGATTTTAATATTATGTCCCCTAGCCCTTTTTGTGTCCCGACTTTGTACCCTCCCCTCCCCCCTCATACCTAACACTGCGGTTTCACCACACAATGTACTTGAATTAACCTGCTGCAGGTTTTTTGATGATAATACATTTACTTTTTTATTTTTTTTACTTTTAGTTATTTTTCAAAGAAGTATTTTGTGTGTGGGGAGAGCAGGGGGGAAGGAAGGAGAGGGGCGAAGACCCAGGGCGCTAGCACACCACAGCTGCAAGGCGAATGCGAGTATCCTAGGCCGCGCCACCGGCGACTCGACTATCCCCGCTATCGATCCGAATATCAATACTTTAATCTACTAACGGAGAGAGAAGAGAGAGAGAGAGATAGAAATAGTGAGGGGAGAAATATAAGAGTCGGGGCCCAGCTGATGCCACGTGATAGGATGCAAGGAACCCTTACGATATAATATCAACTACAGAAATGTAAAAGGTGTAATAAGACTTTGTGCAAATATTTGATATCATACTAGACGATAAAAAATTATAACTCAGATTCAAGGGCAGATACAGTGAACTCTTGTTCAGTGGAATAGGGGAGGGAGGGGTGGAGGCTATAAAACAAATACTATAAAGTAAGATTTTATTTTTTTGTCCCCGTGTTTGCATATCCGTTTTGGATATTTGCTTAAATCTTAATTATATCAATGGAGTAGCGAATGAGTGGGGTAGAATTTTATAGGAGGAAAAGTGGGAAATCATGTAGTAAAATAAAAAACTCAGTGCTTCCAATCAGGATTTGAAACCCCGACCTTTGTGTCTCCAGAAAACCAGATTTAATAATTTAGACATTTAAACCAAGTTCCCCACCGAATCAGTAAGGTGTAGAATTAATTATTTTATTAATTATTTAGTATAGTTCCCCACCTAATCACACTGCGGTATCGTTTAACAGTTACATTTTGGGTCAGAAAACATATTCACCTGATTAAAATACACTTATTATGATAGGACATGTTGTAAGACTCAATTTGGACAAAGAAATGGACCTGTCTAAGGTCATAACACAAAATAATATTCACGCTACAGATAAATAGCTTACAAAATGTTAGAATATCAAATGTCAAAACCTTCTCGAAACTCATATATCCCATGAATATTTATAAAATCTAGACTAGGTAAGCCAATCTTTTCCCAGAGTGGTTCAAGGAAGAGAAATATTGTTTGGACGTAACAGTATGGTTATTGACAATGTCGATAATATACGTAGAGTTCTGCGAAATCTGGGATGGGATGTTGTAATGCACTGAGATAATCCATCAATAAACTGTATTAGGCAGGTCATCTTCTTCTCACCTTACTCCACAATATGTTTCCCAAATTCAAACTCTGAGAAATTACGGGGATTGAAAGAAAAAGCTGTTGATAAAATATACACATATTATTTATACTGAGGTTCCCAAACAATAGTGTGGAATCTTGGTGACCTGGTGGTCTAGGGGTAAGGTGTCAGACTTCTGTGTTGGCGGCCGGGGTTCAATCCTCGGTCCCAGCACACATTTATCTGATTACCAAACCCTTCCTTCACCTTTTACAAGACATCTTGTGAATGTGGGGAATTCCAGGCCTCCACCGTGGTTCGGATCCCACGTTAAACTGTAGGTCCTTCATTTCATCTCACAATCACCCTACCATTACACATTAGCGTAAGTGCGTATAACCCGAACGGGTAGTAAGACGCGGTGCTAATATAATAATAATAATATAATAATAATACTAGTGTGGAATCAATTACTTAATCTTAGACTGTATTATACTGCCGCTAGTTTTAACATAAATTTGGTAGTTCAAAGTTTTGTGTAGAAAAGGGGTATTGAGAAGGAGTTTGGGGGAGAGAGGGAGGTTTGACCCCTAAGAGCTTCCATATATTCAGACTGTAGTACTAATATGGTACTATCCTGAACTTTTTAGTAACCATACAAACATATAACTTATTATAAATTTTAAAAAAACATGCTGTAAAATTGACCAAGGTCTATACTTTTTTTTTAATTGAAAGTTAAAAATTAGTTCCATTTTTCGCCGTTATATAGTACCACCTTGATTATTTTAATTGGGTGAGGGGTCACAACGTATTATATTCATACTTTCCTTCAAGGTTGCCTGTGGGCTGGCTGGTGAGAAAGAGGAAAGAAAATCTTGGTGACTGACAGAGAAACATCATCTAGCTATCCGAGTAGATATAAATTAGTTACTAATTAAAATCTATCAGTTTTATTCGTTGGGCTGGTGAATTCTTCATGTTAATACTAGCGATCCTGGTGGATATATTTAAGCTGCAAATTAAAAACTATCAGTTTTATTTGCTGGGCTGGTTAATTCTTCGTGTTAATACTAGCGATCTTGGTGGATATATTTTAGCTGAAAATTAAAAACTATCAGTTTTATTCGTTGGGCTGTGAATTATTCATGTTAATACTAGCGATCTTGGTGGATATATTTTAGCTGCAAATTAAAAACCATCAGTTTCATTCGCTGGGCTGGTTAATTCTTCGTGTTAATACTAGCGATCCTGGTGGATATATTTTACCTGCAAATTAAAAACCATCAGTTTCATTCGTCGGGCTGGTTAATTCTTCATGTTCATACTAGCGATCCTGGTGGATATATTTTAGCTATAAATTAAAAACCGTCAGTTTTATTTGCTGGGCTGGTTAATTCTTGGTTTTAAATCTTTGACTTAGTCACTCTGTTGTTTTTTTTTATCTTCGAGCTCTTGAAATTAACACCATCTATCTAGACTCTAGAGTGATAACTGAAAAAACTCATATTTAATTATATAGATACATGAAAGTTTGTACGTAAACTCTTAAAACTGTCATATAAGCGTAAGTTAATGTGGGACAGTCTAAAATTATAGTCTGATTTTCATAGGAGGCCCATTATTTGAAAACTGGGAAAGCATGTAGCCACAATGGCGGTAAAAGATATTACAAGCGAATTTATATTCTTAAACCATTTAGTCAGTAATGCCAAAATAAGCTATAAGGTAATCCTCTAGGAAACTTATTATTATTATTATTAGCACCGCGTCTTACTACCCGTTCGGGTTATACGCACTTACGCTAATGTGTAATGGTAGGGTGATTGTGAGATGAAATGAAGGACCTACAGTTTAACGTGGAATCCGAACCACGGTGGATGCCTGGCATTCCCCACATTCACTAGGAAACTTATTGATAACTTTTTGGATAAACTTCATAATTAATAAATCAAATAAGTCATATTTCTAGAATACCAAATTTTAGTGACGTTATATCAATGTTGGTGGTCAAAGTGGGCTTCCCATAAAAATTATGGTTTTCATACCATTGTGATAGGATATCAATTCAAGGAAAGAAATTTTGCTTGTGTTATGTTTAAACAAACTTGTATTTGGGTTGAGGTTTTTTTTTAGACACTTCGATAGTAATAAAACTTAAAAAAAAAAGTATATAGCGTGCTTCATACTTATAAAAAAATTACAAAGAAAGATATCCAACGGCAACTTTACCTTGCGTTCTTAAACCTTCAAATATATATTTCTTTATTTAAATTTCATGTCAAAACAATTTTAATGTTAAAAACTAAGTTATTTTTTCTGTCTCACTTCCTTAAGTGAAAAAATCTAAATAATTGTTTACCACTCATATTAGCTTGGATTAAAGGTCTAAACCCAAATTATGATCGAATGAGTTATTTCCTAGTCTCATTAGAAGAATTAGTATTAACATTAACAGCAAAGAGAGCTTACACTTTGGAAATGTATGTCTCCGTCTGAGCCATTTTATTTATTTATTATTTTTATCAATGTATTTGACGTGCACTTTCTGAATATACTGAATTTGTCAGCACACGATTTATAAACTAGCTTAAATCAAGATCAGACACAACATCCATTCTTCAGACAGTAATTATTTAATGTGAGAAACGAACCCAACATTTCATCAATGATATTTTTTTCGCTCATGTCAGGAATCGAAACCGGCACCCTTAGATAGGTAGACAGATGAACTACCGACTGAGCTAAGGCATCGAAATCTTTATTCAAACATTAATCGATCCAAAGGGAATCGAACAAATATTTTGCTAGTCATAAATATAGATAAAGGATAAGATATTAATGGCATTGGTGGTCGCGCAGACCAAACGTCTGGTTTAATTTGATTTGCATGTGACAGAGAGGTCAGGTTTAAAATGTTGGCCTTGTGTACTAGGGGTAGTTAACGCAGAACAGGCGGCCCATCAGTCTTCTTAGCAATATAGGGAAACTATTTGAAAAATAATTTTGCAGCGGCTGAAAGCCTTCGGCAGGGAGCACAGGATTATCCCCGATGCCCAGTTCGGATTTCGGACCCGGCACTCAACGATACACCCGGTCCTGAGCCTAGTGGAGGATGTGACAGGAAGTTTCAATATCGGGGAAGTCACGCTAGCAGTACTTATGGATGTAGAGAAGGCATTTGATAAGGTCTGGCACGCCGGCCTTATCTACAAATTAATTCAAGCCAATTTCCCAAAAGTATATGTGCAGATAATCAACAGTTTTCTAACTGGGCGACAATTCCAGGTCAAGATGGAAGGGAAAAGGTCGCTTCTTCATAGGGTCGGAGCGGGGGTGCCACAGGGGTCGGCACTCTCCCGTTCCTTTACACTATGTACGTCGCAGACATCCCCACCGACCCGATGATAAAGACCAGGCTCTTGGCAGACGATACAATGTTCTACACCGCCAACAGGAACGTGAAATACGCCCATCGCCGTCTGCAACGATACCTGGACGAGTTCAGCGGTTGGCTGGAAAAATGGAGAATTAAAGTAAATGCAGAAAAATCGTCAGCCATGTTGATTACTAGGAGGAGACCCCAAACACCGGCTCAGTTTGTAGTATTGGAGGAGGATATCCCCTACAAGAACGCTATGAAATACCTTTGGGTGATGATCGACTCTAGACTCGCATGGAAGGAGCATGTAAACTATACAAGAAAAAAGGCAATGGGGGCATTCATCACAAACTACGGCCTGCTCAAGACCCCAGTGCTAGGGATCAACAAAAAGATGCTACTATACAAGAGTTTAGTACAACCAATACTGCTATACGGATGTGAGGCGTGGGGGTATGCCCCAGAGTCAGTGTTAGGTACACTACAAACAGTACAGAACAAGGTGATTAGGAGTATCCTAGGTGTCAACACCCGATCCAGCAACGAGTTCATTCACGCTACCACTGGCTGTGCGACATTACAGGAAATCTTCCGGCAGCGAGGCGACAAGTTCTATAAACGAGCCTGCGAGGTAGAGGATAACGCCATAATTAGAAGACTCGGCCAATACGACCCCCATGGGACAAGGAGATACAAGAAGCCCCGACTCGAATGAGAAATACATCTGCACACCTTCCCAATCAGCCCCTTCCTAATAACCACTCCTCTTCTAAGCATAGCCAATCCCTGGGTCCCGATCCTCTCACGACCCCACAACTATGAACTAGAATCATTCTATTCACACTTTCACTTTCATCAACGCCATCTTCGCTTAGTGATTAATATTATTCCATGTATTTTCTTTCAGCTCGTCTAGAACTTACTTACACACTACACCACTCACATCGGGCCTAACTGCGCTTGTGTTTTCCATCACAGTGTATGAGGGCTCGATCTAGTTACTACACACAAACACTGCTGCTCCCAACATACAAACCTTCACCCACCAACTCCATTTTCCCTTCACAATCAACTTACACACTCACACATAAAGGTTATGATCTGTGACTACAGATCGGTACTTTAGGCAAAAAATAGCCGCCTACTTCCTCTGAAAGTCGCTTATGACACTCAGAGTTAGTAGTTTAAGGCAAACAAGGGAGCTGCTAGGGGTAGTTTTATTCTAAACTCTCTTTCCACGTGAATTCGGTTACACTTTCTCTGAATTCTACTTTCTTCAGCACTACCTCATTAGTGTATGTACTGAATAGCTCATACGGGTTATAGCACGTGGCGGGGGTAAAAAGTTTTGACATTGTTCTGTTTCGGGAAAGTAAGGAATGCTTTGTTTTGTTTATTTTTTTTATCTTAAAAACTTAACTCTACGCGTGGAAAATCCTATTTAGTTCGTGTCTGTTACTCTTTCACGAATAAGCTACCAAACCACTGGTGCTTAAATCCCGCATGAGCATAACTCTGACCTCTGGCGAACATAAAATCTAATTAAAATGTTAAGTGTCTCATTTTATCTCAAGTGTCGGCAACAAAACACGGATTTTTATCCTTTCTCTCTCATCTGTTCTCGTAAAAACTACTGGACAAATCGTAGGCTTACTCAAATGTCCCATGGACCTAATTCGGACAACCGGTTAATATATAAGCTAGCTAAAATGTACGTCCACCATTTTATTTCAAGATGGTGGATACGAATCACAGCTTTCTGGCCTTTTCCTCATTTTCTGCTTATCGGATCGTCATTGAATCAACTTTTAAGGTTCATATATATATATATATATATATTTATTATGTATAGGCTACACATTATAAAGCACATCCATGCTAAGAACGGTAGTTGGTTAATTTTGTTCCTTGTTTCATGAACACTTTGATCAATTGTTTGTTACATAAGACTAGAAAAGTGACACTCGGTTTAAAGTGGAATTATTTTAATTATAATATATAAATTTAGTTTACCTCGAGTTTCTGTATAGTTTGAGGTAGAAATACGTCCTGTAATTTGACATAGGATGATAGATTCGTGGTTACGTGGTCAAAAAACGAGCACAAGTTAAAAAACTAACACACTTAATAGTATTTTTGAAAAAAAAAAAATCTAATAGTACGAAAGCACTTTACATATGCTTAGTTTGCATCCATTATTGTTTCCAACCTGTGGCCTGGGTCAGCATATTATTAGTATATTTACAACATTATTTTTGTATTATTGAAAAAAAAAAACCTTTTTTAATCTTAGAACACGTTTATTTTTAATTCGTATATTTCTTGTAGCTAAAGTTTTCGATAGTTTCGAGACTATCCCGAACGCGTTCAACTTAAACTATCGATCGTATACAATGTATAGTAAGATTTTGGTACAAATAAAGTTTTATGAAAACAATACGCATGTTATGGTAAACAGCGATGATAACATTTTACTATATTATTGGTATTATTTTATATCAATATTGATACCGTAAGTCAAAAGTTCTGGTTAAAGATCAAATGACTGCACGTATAAGTATATAAACATTGTTTTAGTAGCGGTTGTAGTTACCAAAAATGTTTTTTCTTATTCTATTTGGAGTATTCTATTCGGAATATATAGGCCTACAGTATATATACAGTATATATATATACAATATATATATATATATATATATATAGAGAGAGAGAGAGAGAGAGATTTATATCCATTCCTCGAACTAGCCCCTTCTCTTGTCCATTTCACGGACCGGACAAAAACTCGTCCAGTCCATAAAATGAGCAGCATAAGAGCTACCCATTTCAATAATATTATTATTAATGAACCAAATAGCCAAAGTTATTATTTATGCATTTTAGTGAGGATTATTCCATCTAGATATCATATTCTGAAAATATGACGCCTGGACACGGGAATCGAACCTGGGACATTTAACTTGGTACGCCAATACTCTTACCACTGAGCTATCCAGAATTCATCCTGTGCCTATGGTCATTCTTCACTCTTATTTTAAGGCAGAGTCTATGATGGACGTGGCGGAAATCGTCGGCTATTATTATTAGCACCCTTCTTACTACCCGTTCGGGTTATACGCACTTAAGCTAATGTGCAATGGTAGGGTGATTGTGAGATGAAGTGAAGGACCTACAGTTTAACGTGGAATTTGAACCACGGTGGAGGCCCGGCATTCCCCACATTCACAAGATTGTCTTGTCAGAGGTGAAGGAAGGGTTTGGTAATCAGATAAATCTGTGCCAGGACCGAGGATTGAACCCGGACCTCAGCACAGAGGTCCGACCCCTTACCCCTAGACCACCAGGTCGCCAATTCAAAAATCGGACGAGTTTTTGCCCAGTCCATGAAATGGACAAACGAAGAAGCCTGTTTATGGATGGGCAAAAATTTGCCCAATTAATCATGAAATAGCACATTTCAAAAGTATATAAGTATATATATCTACATATATATATTTTCAAAACATATTATTTAAACAACAGATTAAATTTACAATATGTAGTTTAGTACAATCTGAAAAATATAGTTAATAAGGTTCAACCAGTAGCTGAAAAAAGAAATTATTAAGAAATCTATGATACAAAAAGAATAAAATAGCAAAGCGATCTACGTGAAAAATTGTGCTGGCTTTGTAAATAATTAATATAATACAAACAAGTGTCATTTCATGAACACAACATAGTTGTAGTTTTCTATTATTACTATTTCATACAATTAAATAATTGAAAAACACCATGCAAATGCAATTATATAAATAAAGTGAAAAAAAAAGAAATAGTAAGAAATTACAATAAATTAAAAAAGTTGGTAAAAAGATTTGAGTTCCGTGACCATTGTAGCTACTTAACAAACGTCTACCATAATTTTTATGTGAGTGAACAACATGCAGACAGTATTTTTTTTATCCTGGTGTAATCTGTAGTCTATTAATCACGACTATATGCAGTTAAAGTTGTAAAATTTAAAATGATGAATGGAAAAGTGAGACATCTAAAACTGTTACATATATAAAAAAAAAAACCGCCACGTTCATGTTAGATTGGACCTTTTGATAAATGGGAAATTGGGACTATAATACTGAGGGTGATTTTTTACTAAGTAATTTCCCACTCTCCTTCCACGCGAATGCCGTTAGATTACGTTTAAAAGAATTTATTCCTAATCTCCATCCTATTATAGTAATTATCATACAAGCGTATAGCCAGAACAGGTAGTAAGACGCGGTGATTAAAAAAAACTGCCATAAATAAACAAGTCCATAATTTTTTCACTCAAATATAGGCATGAGGAAAGTAGATTTTGAGAGAAAATGTACCCGCATTACGTAAAGGATGAGAGGGAAAAATTTCAGTATAAACAACCCTCAATACATCTGACCGGGATTCAAACCCTGATCTTCCTGTCATTGATAGTCCAGTCTATTACGAGAGTGACTCCTTAGACCATTCGGCCACTGAAGGGAGTAGTCAAAATAATGTAAGGGAAATAGCTTCCACGCGATTTAATCACAAATCTGTTAACCAAATGTTGATTTTTATTTATTTGATAATGTAACCCGTGGAGATTAAATGGCAAACTCAGCTAAACTGGTTTTCCAACAATGAGAAGATTAAATTTCGAATACCGAATGGGCGCCAGAAAGTTTTTTTCCATTTGTTTCTCACTCTCCCTCTAAACAAATGCGGATATATTTCATTTAAATTTTCGTTCCTCAGCCATAACCTATTTTCGTAATTAAATGCGAATATCATGAGAGTGTAGTAAGACGTGGTGAAAAAATAAGTTCACTTTTATAGTCATGAGTAATTTATTTACAGATTTATTTGTTTTATTAAAATGTGACCCTTCATAATAGTTAGTATTGTATTAATTAAAGTGTAATGAGGTGAAATAGATAGAACTAGCTCAAGATAGGGATAGGTGGCGTACCTTTGTAAATTCGGCAGTGAAATTTTGTGTTCCTATTGCCATTAAGTAGGTAATTGCAATTTATTGATAGTGAACATTATATTTACATTTAATTAAAGTATAAACTCTTATTAAAATTAGTGTTTTATTTTCATTTATTTATTTAACTAAGGTGTGCACTTTCATAAAAATGAATATTTTATTTAAATATTTATCTACTTAATGAAATTTACTCTTTCATAAAAATGTTATTTTGTTACATATTTATTTATTTATTTATTTAAGTGTGTACTTTTATAATAGTGAACATTATATCTACATTACTTGCTTATATGTTTAATTAAAGTCTTCTTATTCATATTAATGACTATTTTATTTACGTACTTATTCGTTTAGTTAAAGAGTTCACTTTTATAATAGTAGGTATTTTATTTACATATCTATTTATATCATTTTAAATAACTATACTATTATTTTATTATTTATATAATAACAAGCAGTTTAACACGTTATTGTCACGTGCAGGTCACATCAAAGCTATACTTATAAATTTAAGAAACATAATGTTGTTACTTAATAAACAATATAAAGACTGAACTTATTGCTCATCGCGTATAATACAGGAGGTGACCTGGTTTGGGTCTAGGGGTAAGGTGTCAGACTTCTGTGCTGGGGCCGGGGTTCGATCCTCAGTCCCGGCACAGATTTATCTGATTTCCAAACCCTTCCTACACCTCTGACAAGACATCTTGTGAATGTGTGGAATGCCAGGTCGCCACCGTGGTTCGATTCCACGTTAAACTGTAGTCCTTCATTTCATCTCACAATCACCCTACCATTACACATTAGCGTAAGTGCGTATAACCCGAACGGGTAGTAAGACGCGGTGCTAATATAATAATAATATATAATACAGGAGGTTCTAAAACAGGACATCAGAGCTATATCTACGACCGAGTACAATGAAGTTAAATTGTTTCACTCTGTGGTTCCCGTTATTACTACAAGATAATTCTGGTTGGACTCCTTAAAATGGAACCTCTGAAGACTTTTCCTTGGAGTGAATAATCACAGGCGGTAAGAGATAATAAAAAAACACTATTACACAATACTATCGATATTCGATAGCTTTTGCATTTCCAATTTTAAATAAGTAGTAACTCTCACCGGGGGACAGCTTTTATTAAACCCCTACCCACATTACGTATTTCCAACGCATATACTATCTACGTCCAAATACCAGATTGTTATTTTTGCAGCTGTCACTTTTGATATATATTATCAATTACTATAAAATAACACTTATAATCTAATAAAATGATATTAATGTTGGGCGAAAAAGTTTGAAGTTTCAAAAAAGCTCTGCCTTTGAAAATTGTACTATACTGTTACAATAGGATTTTATAAAGAGGAACTTTTATAAAATACAAAAAAAAAAGTTCGGACAACATTGATACAATATTCTATATTATTAGGGTTATTTTATAGGTATTAGTAACCACTACAGAACAATGACTTGACGTATGGTAGTATAAAAATTATTTTAATAATGTTTGTAACTGTCAGAAAAGTTACATACATATATACAGACCTAATCACGCCATTCCCTTACGGGGTAGGATACGAAACTGTGAAAATAGCTAAAAAAAAAAAACAGCTCTTACTAAATCCACACTTTCTTATCTTGCATACTCCCCTTCGTTTCAACAACATCAATACACCGAGTCATACATGCTCTTTTATTCATAGAACTCTTAATATTTCTCATACACAACAATAATTAGCCACGTCTTACATGGCCTACCCATTCCTTTTGATCCACACACACACACACACACACCAACTATCATATATTTGCTTGGTCACTCGATCCATTCTCATCCTCTAATACGCCCAAACCAAAGTAAGACACTTCTTTCACAGTGATATATTGGACTCCCTTTAACACCCCACTCCTTCAGAACCCATTCATTACTGACTGTATCCAATAAAATTGTTACCACATACATCTCTCAAATATTTCATTCCAACCGTGTTCATCTTACTTTTGTATTTCTCCTGACAAACGCACGCTTCAAATTCATTTTTAAAAAAATGTTGGAGCTAACACACTTTTATACAATGCCATATTTGCCTCTTTCAATACAATTTCATTCTTTGCAATGTCCAAGTGCATCCAACTAATCTCCAAGATTCATTCACCCGTCTGCGAGATCATCATCTATCCTTCCATTATTACAGAACATTTTGCCCGATAAATCATTCACTTGTTCTAACAGTTTTCTATTAATACTAAGCTGACAATAATTTCCTTTTCAGTCCTTAAAAAAAACTATCACCTTAGTATTGGAGACATTTATGCGAAGATGCATTCTGTCTGTCGACCCCATTCAAACGATTTAATGCATTCCTCAAGTCCTTTTCAGTCTCAGCCGTTAATAAGGCATCATCTGCTTTTAACAGCACTCTTAACACTCATATTGTTCATTTATATACCAACCGCGTCCTCATAACAACCACAAATACATTAAACAACCATGGAGACATAACACAACCTTGTCTAACACACTGTTCAATGTCAAACTATTGGCCCATAGCTCCATCCACCTTAAAGTTCACTTTACTTCCATCATACACCACCCTAATTGAATATACTAAACATGCATTCACACCATACACTCAAAGAACATTCCATAACATAATCCTATTCACACGATCGAATACTTTCTCCAGATCAATGAACGCACAATAAACTTTCTTACTTCCTGCCATACATTTCTCAATCACTTGTTGCAATGCAATTATCTGTTCCATTCAACCTGTGTGGCTTCAAAATATTTATCTCTATTGACTCAACTGAGTTTTATCCTTGCAGTCAATGTGGAGAAGAAAAACTTATTAAATAAATAAACGTAGTACTTCAACGTATTAAAATATAGAATGGATTGAAAAATGACACCTAAACACGGGAATCAAATCTGGGACCTTTGTTTTAGAGCACCAACGCTCAACCACGGAGCTATACAGGGGTCATGCCATCCTCAGGGTCACTCTTCACTCATATTTTAAGGCAGAGTCTATGATGGACGTGTTAATATAATCGGCTGATATCATAGTCATCGGTGACTAAGTTATGGTTTTATGCTGCCTATATTGTAGGCCTACAAATATATTGTACATTTTAAGTTTATATTTAAAATAAATTAAATTTATTAATAAGAGGATATGCGTCCTAAAACAACAAACTCATCACTGTTATGGTTTTGCGGTTGAGAGGAATATTGTAGTTCGAATCCAAATTGGGTTGATTTAAGTTGTTTCCCTCTTAATTAGCTTCTTGATCTCCCTTCAGGCATATTCGAGTACATTTCATTTGAGTTCTACCTTCCTCCTCCCGGATATAAAGTAAGTAGTGGTCTACGTATAGAAAAGTCGTTTGTAAAATATATACTTACATACAAATAAGTTTGCTATAAATAATATACTTACCAGGTAATTATCTAATGTTACTATTCACATTAAATGAAAAAAAAATCATGTTTTATGATGTAAAAGAAACTAAAACAAAATTCAAATTTATTTAATCAAATGGTCCCTTCAATAATTGTCAGGCAAAACAAATAAAAAAATAAAAAAATGAAGTGAACAACCACGCAGACACACGTCAGATTCGTGAAAAAAAAAGGGAGATGGACGTATGTAATGCCAAAAAAGAGAAGTTGAAGTAAAAAAAATAAAAACATTTAAGCAAATTACTCACTGAAACGATATTGTCGGTGGAACTGACGCGACTGGGGGTCGAAATGACGTACCAGCATCATTCGTCGCTCGATTGCCAGTTCAGCAAACTAGAAAAAAAAGGATAATGGAATGTTGGGAGGAGTAGTTAGTATCAACAACGCTGCCTACCTGTGACGTAGCAGCAAGTTTTGCCGACCCGTGACGTAGTGGCAAGTTTTGCCTACCCGTTACGTAACAGTGAATCAAGACAGGATTCCTCATGTTAATGTATATACGTTTTATTCGGAGAGTTTTATGTAGATATCGCATTGAAACAAAAAAAAACATAAATACTTAAATAATTATAGAATTAGTTCTACATTGTCACCAAAAAAAAATCTTGACGTAGTTATTTTGTAACTGTATTTTGTTTCAAATCATCTACAACTCAGGCTATTTGGTTTATTAATAAAAAAATGCCCTGTAAGTATCTTTCTGCCAAAATGTAGATTAATAAAGTCCGTGGAAAAGTAAAGTAAAAAAATAGGAATCAAGAAAAATATATTTTTGAAATGTATATTAATTCTGTTCAGGAGTGAATAATAGAGTGAGTGTTTGTACATGATGGCGGAAGAGGGTGATTGTTATCAGTAGATAGAGGGTCATCTATAAGTCAAGGAACTATTTTTCTTAGCTTTATTTTATCCCCACCATTCATGTAACTAAAATCAAGTAGACAATTTGCTTGAACTTTTCAACATCCAGCCTGTGTTACGTAACTTTTCACATAAAAAATTAAAGTCATTATTTCATAGGAAAGCTTTTGTGACTTTTAAAAAGGGACTAGGAATATATTTTAAATCCTGAATATAAGTGATTTTAAAACATAAACAATATTATTTTAACATTATAACTTAAATATAATATCTGCGTTACCTTACACTGTGACGTAATTACTTTCCTTCATTTAACACCATGGGGATATTAGAGCCCCTCCCCCCTTCCCCACAATAGCGTTACGGCCCTCTTCAGTGGCTAAACTTTCTAATGTGTCTCTCTAGCTAAACTGAGCCAGACGTACTCACCAATATGTGTGTAAAAAAAAAGGTATAAATAATTAGAAGGTACAGGTGGAAAAGGGGAAAGTCCAGTTTTAACTCATTATTTTATGGTTAAATTAATTAAAAAGTATTTGATTGGGGCCTTATGGGTTGAGATATAAAATTTGATGTCCTGGAATATGTATGTAATGTGACTTTCCTCCTTTCTATCTTGTGCAAATCAATTGTGATTTTACCCCCACCCTCACCCCCGCTCAACTGAATTATTATTATTATCATTTATTGCTTATTTTCATATTATAAAAACCTACCTGATGTTTTTTTAAATAGGGCCCCAGTCTAGGAGACTACCCTGTGGTCCTAAAGGGTGGCGATATTTCTCTCTCATAAGCTTCCCTTTGGCGATCTTGTTGACGCCAGTCATGTATACAATTATCAGCCTTAAGACTTTAATCCTTCTAAAAAAAACCTCAAATAATGTATAGTATTAATATTCTTGGACAATCGAAAAGAAAAACTCTTTACAATTCCTCAATATATTCATAATAATATGGAAACTCTACTATTAATGACGTGGCCTATTTGATGAATTCGAAGCTATTTTGCGAAGCGGGTTGCATCTTAACTTGATACTCTTCAATCACTCTAAAGACAAAGGCGTAAAAAGTTAATTCTTCTAAGGAGCTAGGGGGCCCGTCATAAAATGTTACAATAACTTTATTCCAGAGGATCAATCAAATTCCAAGGGGTTCTGTACCCTGACCTATGACCCTCACAGCCCTGCTCTTTGCGCCCATGATTCTAAGCTCTATCACACTTAGACGCCAGTGTACGAAATAGAAAGAGGGAAAAGAAAATGAGCCGTTCACCCTACAGGCCTCTCCATAAACTACGGAACGCTGTTTTTATTTTACCGACGCGTCTTACTATTCATCCGGCTTATTTGAATATATGTTAATTATTATTATTATTATTATTATTATTATTATTATTATTATTATTATTATTATTATTATTATTAGCACCGCGTCTTACTAACCGTTCGGGTTACACGCACTTACGCTAATGTGTAATGGTAGGGTGATTGTGAGATGAAATGAAGGACCTACAGTTTAACGTGGAATCCGAACCACGGTGGTGACCTGGCATTCCACACATTCACAAGATGTCTTGTCAGAGGTGTAGGAAAGGCTTGGAAATCAGATAAATCTGTGCCGGGACCGAGGATTGAACCTCGGCCGCCAGCACAGAAGTCTGACACCTTACCCCTAGACCATCAGGTCACCCTATGTTAATTATTAATGGTGTAGGGATCAGGAAGTAAGCATTCAAAAAGTAATCTAACCATATTTGTTTGGAAAGAGAGTGGAAAACTATTTAGGAAAGCCCCCCCATCAGATTGGAATACCAACTTCCCGGTCACCGGGAATCTCATATATAGAGAGATTGACGCCTTCCCATTAGACCTTGCGACCCCCGATGTGGAATGTTGTTTTCCCCCACTTCATAATATCCATTTTGGTTGTTCACTTATTTATATACAAGACAAAATTAGCTTGAAATTTAAACCACGTGTCCACCTGTGTGGGTTATTTGAGTGCCCTTAAGGTGGGATGGAAGCCAGTGTGTTTGCAGTTTTTATGGCAAAACATATTTTTTACAAAATTAATAAAATATTGCTTCGATACAAATATAGAATTTAATTTTCTTTACATGGTGACCTCCAAATGTCTTGAATATCTGTCAAAGGTGTCCTGGAATTTAATGACAACTTTTTCTCTTTATTTAAAAAGTTAGTTAGTTAATGCCACCATGCTCATGACAAATACTCAACAAATGTTGATATCAATATGTGAAGAAAATCAAAATCTATGTTTTTACTGGAAAAAGATTTTATTTATTTTGGACATTTTAAAAAAAAATAATTTTTAAACATCTGCATTTTATCACGTTCCCTTCCATCCCACCTTTAAAAAAAATACCTAAAACCTCCCAAAGACGTACAGAATGTTCCTAAACAAATATTACCGCGCCTTGTTCCTTCGCTCTTTCTCCCACTGGAGGAAAGGCACCCCGCATCTCCATTGGTTCAGAGACATCTCTGGCAACGGTGCTGGCTGCGACTTGCCGTGCTTCCATCTGTCCACACATATCCTTCTCAAGAAGAGATTTTCTCCATCTCATGCCTTACCTATAGTGGGCGTCCAGCTTTTTTAGACCTATGACAAACTCTCTCAGTACATTGTCCCGGCTACAATAAGTCATTATTAGGACCCCGGCTACTATTAGCAACTTTAATATTTTTTTCACCCCAGATACAATAAAGAGTCCCCTCCCCGGTTGCTAACACGTCCCTGGCTACCACTATTATTAATATTATTAGTACCGTGTCTTACTAACCGTTCGGGTTTTACGCACTTACACTAATATGTAATAGCAGGGTGATTGTGAGATGAAATGGAGGACCTACAGTTTAACGTGGGATCCGAACCACGGTGGAGGCCTGGCATTCCACACATTCACAAGTTTTGATTAATACACGTCTTGTTAGAGGTGAAGGAAGGGTTTGGTAATCAGATAAATCTGCGCCGGGACTGAGGATGGAACCCCAAACCCTCAGCACAGAGATCCGGCACCTTACTCCTAGACCACCAGGTCACCCCTCGCTACTATTAAGTCAAACATGATATTTCAGAAAGAATAGTCTGTATTTTAATTCAGACAAAAGCTAAAGAGGAGAAAGCTAACGCTTATATAATTAATGGTATATGATTAGTGAAACTTAGAAGATGGAAACTATATATATCTATGTGATGGCTGTAATATGAGTGAAGAATCATACTGAGCACATAACTATTCCTAGCTAGATCAGTGGTCGAAAGTCCGTCTTCGATTCCCATGTCCAGGGGGATCATTTTTTAAATATAACAATAAAAGACCATATGTTTTGAGTGTTGTCAGAGTAGTGGGATTTTGAAAAAGAAGACGGCAGCAGGATTGTTTGTTAGCCGTCAAAAATAATTCCTTCTATTTAAAAAAAAAAATGAGTGGGATCGATGTTTCCAAGCTGTATTTCGTTGGACTCGTGCCAATATTTCTGTTCTAACGTCCTCAACCTTTTCCGTAACTGGCTGGCTTTCCATGCTGCTTTTCCTGAAGATCCCTCAATAAATTTCATATAGATTAAATCTTAATTCAAGAAAAGTTGTTTGTGGAGCCGTAAATGTAATGAATAATAATATTTTCTTGGTAATTATTACCATCTTTATTTTAAAATAGTACTGAATGCTCGCACTTGCTCGTTTAATACCATGATACATCAAGTTTGGAATATAATAATAATAATAATAATAATAATAATAATAATAATAATAATAATAATAATAATATCGTCTTTATTTGGATGAATTTTTTTGGTGTCATGTTGAAAGCGACCGTGTTCAGAGCGACCAATCAAAAATCTTGTTGTATGCGACCAGATTTTTAACATGTGTGTTGGAAGCGACCACATTATGTTACGAGGCATTTTCCCTTTACTTTCCTAGTCTATTGCTTTAATGAATTTAGTTGCAGATATTTAATCTCTGTCTATAACTATTGTTATTCTTATTTAGCCTTATAATAGGTACATACAATGTACAATGTTCATGGGTGACCTGGTGGTCTAGGGGTAAGGTGTCAGACTTCTATGCTGGCGGCCGGGGTTCAATCCTCGGTCCCGGCAAAGATTTATCTGATTACCAAACCCTTCCTACACCTCTGACAAGACATCTTGTGAATGTGGGGAATCCCAGGCCTCCACCATGGTTCGGATTCCACGTTAAACTGTAGGTCCTTCATTTCATCTCACAATCACCCTACCATTACACATTAGCGTAAGTGCGTATAACCCGAACGGGTAAAAAGACGCAGTGCTAATAATAATAATACAATGTTCATAATACATAAGTACAAATTTCTAACCTAATTTATTCATCTTTTCAAAATTCCGAAATATGTTATCAATACTTTTATCCAGTTATATGTAGGTTTTGAACCGTTTTCTTGTAGGTTCACCTAATTCTTTAAATTTAAATTGGTAAGGCTAAGTTATGTTAGATTAGATTAGTTGGGTAAAGTTATGTTAGGTTAGGTTATGTTAGTTATTATTTTAACTCTTTTGTTTACATGTTATTTTTGGAACCTACTTAGCTCATTCGCTTGGATTAATTTTAAAAGCATATTTGAGCGCTCTGAACAAGATGACATTTTTTGTGGTCACTTCCAATACATAACTCCTTTTCTTACATTCAATTCAACAACATATTAATAAAACGTTTATCATTAGAAACCCTTCTTTTGATGAAAAAATTATTGATTTTTGTTTAGTTAAAAATTGAATTTATTTACTTACACTCTATACCATCATCTATTTATTTTTATTTAGAGATGAAAACACATTAACTTTAATTTAATTTGTACAGTGTAACAAATATAAACGTTAGGGCTTAAATTCGTTAATAACAAAAAACTAAAGATAGAAGGTTAAAACTATACAATTTTATCGTTTGCTTGGACATTGTTTCTTTTTCCGTAGTTTTTAAATATTTGCCTTTGACCGTTTCATCCAAATATTTTACGAAAGTTCTATGTTTGAGGTATACGAGTATATATTTATTAGTAGGGCCTGTGACCCGCCTCGGTGGCGTAGTTGGCTAACGCGCTTGTCGTGTTGAGCTCGACTGCTGAGGACGGGGAGATCGAGGTTCGAATCTCGGTTGGGTGAACTGGGGGTAGTTTTACCTAAGTGGTTTTCCACTCTCCCTTCACGCAAATGCGGGTTCACTTCCTCTAATTCAACCTTCCCAATTCCTAATCCATTAGCGTAATTAGTATTTAAAGCGTATACACCGAACGGGTAGTAAGACGCGGTGCTAAATAATAATAATAATAATAATACTAATAATAATAGGGCCTGTGGTGTAGTGTTCAGTGCACTGGTCTATCAGCTGGGTTCGAATCTCGGCTGTTACTGTGGGCTATTTTCCCAAGAGATGAATCATCCCAGCTGCCGCCAGTGCCTGGTTGATTAGGCTTAAAGTTAGAGAGCAGGAGACACGATAAAAAGGCAATTGTTTTTAGATCAAAACATTTTTTGTCTAAAATAAATCAAATATTGTTCCAGTACAAATGTAAAGTTTAATTTTTTACATATTATATCAACAGTTCCTAAATATCTGTCATTACGAATGAGGATAGACCCGCCTCATTGGTGTAGTTAGCTAACGCGCTAGTTAAGTGTTGAGCTAGACTGCCAAGGACGGGGAGATCGAAGTTCAAATCTCATTCGGATGGACTGGGAGTGGTTTTTCCTCAATTGTTTTCATCTCTTCATCCACGAATATGAGGGTGCAATTATTCTAAATTCAACCTTCCCAACTCCTAACCCATTAGCGTGATTAGTAAATAAGCGTATAACCCGAACGGGTTGTAATACTCAGTGATAAATTAAAAAAAAAACATGAGCATAGTGGCATTCGATGAAAAAAATTTAAATGAAGAGAAAAAGTTGTCATTAAATTTCAGGATACCCTTGACAGAAATTCAATAACTGTTAGTATCACCATGTGAAGAATATTAGGATCTTGGTTTCTAATGAATAAACATTTGATTTATTTTGACCAAAAAATATTTTGATACAAAAACTAGAAAAAACACTTTCCTTTTTTCACGTCCCCTACACTCCCCCTTTGAGTTAGTTTAATAGTTTCTAAACTGGTTCCACACCCTCATATTCGCTATCACCATCACCTCATCTCATCGGGACATTGAAAGGATGGAATGTTGTTCTCGTTGATTCGAATTTAAATAAACAAAATTGGCCATAATTCCCGTCTAAAAGATCAAGTAGTAAATTTCACAATCACATTTCATGATGTGAATCTCAAAAATACTATAACTAACTTTTAATATGTTTTGAAAGCCAGTTTAACGTTTTAAATAAAAAGTTCGTAAAAACACGTCACACGAAGTTTCGATGTATGTAATGATAATATTTATGTACTCTTATGTCCTTTCATAAATGTTATTAATCCAGCGACAATGTTTAATAAGCTACTAATTACACATATTAGTGGAGATTTATGATTTCACTTGATTTCTGATGCATGAGAGAATTTACGCTTGCACTGAAAGAAACCGGAAAACCACTTTAACTCGCTCTTGAGTTCCAGTAAACGCTGATAATGTATAGTTATGTTTAATTCTTAAAAATCTGGAGGATGATAGATCCACTCCCTCCATAAAAAGAACAGAATTTAATAAAAATGTAGTTCTTGAATATAAAAATTAATTATGTCTATGGTCGTTACACCTCTAACCTTCCCTTTCTCGGCAGGAAAATTACCTGAGTTAACGAATCAGTTAATGCCTACTAAGTTGCTCCAACCTCTTTAATAATCATTGCTGCTAAAGCCCACAAGTGAGGGTGGTTGAATTAGACCCACCCCTTGACCCCTTGAAACTTGACACAAAACAATACTTACTAATTCATCATATTTAATGTCTAATAACAGTTTTTGGCAGTAGAATTTGAAAGACTCTACCAAACAAAAATACGTTTACATAAAAGTATTGAAAATAATTGTTTATTAAGTGTTGTTTCTGGGTTTATATTAAATGTATGGGACTACTAAATATATTTGGCCCGTCGTACAAATATATAATCAGATTTGGCCCTTGGGAGGGTAAAATTTAGACCAACCTGGTCTAAACAATACAAAAATTAAGACCAATGAATTATCTCTCACCATTCTACATGTTTAAGTTAATTATGATTTTATTACGGCTCTTAGTCAAAGATAAGAATTACTACCACCGGGAAGGCTCATACGAAATAAAACACATGGACTAAGCTCAAATGTAAGAAAGAGAATATAAAATTATTCAGCTTTAAAGACTTTTTAAAGTAGCACACCACAAAAAGTGACACGAGTTCCTTTAGAGATGTTGGAAATATATCCGGCATGCGATATTTTGTATTGTTAACTGTGGTAACAACATAAGCTATGGTATATATATTTTTTTACTCAAGATTTGAAACTTAATGTATTCATTATGGAAAGGAAAATGTTCTGTGAACCAAAAATCTCAATTTTTATAACAATTGTTGGCTATGTTTGAGGTTTTTGGGTGAAACGAAGGCCATTCGGCAATATTATTATTATTAACACCGCATCTTACTACCCGTTCGGGCTATACGCACTTACGTTAATGTGTAATGGTAGGGGATTGTGAGATGAAATGGAGGACCTACAGTTTAACGTGGAATCCGAACCACGGTGGAGGTCTGGCATTCCCCATTCGGCAATAAACATAAATAAATGTAAGTCTGCTTATTATTTTTTATTTTTTATTCGTGTTCTTAATCCCTCTCATGTTTTTATAACTCATAACTTATAGCTAACTTTCCCCATTCCGTTTTAATTTACTAAACTTCCATTCACCAATTTATGTATAACCTCTTTCACTATCCAAACTTTTAATGTGTTTTTTTATTTTTTCTACTATCTCTTTAGTAGATTAGATTAGAGTAAATTGATACCTAATACCTATTAGTAAACAATTAAATATTTTTCTCGCTTACTTTAACATATAAATTTATATTCTCTATCAATCTTTGTCATTTTTAATCTCAGGTTCATCATAAACTTATATTTTTTTACATCAATTTATAACATTACCTCGAAGTCAAAGTTTTTCCTATATTTGAAAAATATTTTATTTCACGATTTTAACACGAGTGTAATTATAAGCTATAGTTTTTGAATTATTTCAAATCATTACAGTTCACTAGTTATAAGAGGTCAAGCTTGCTATTCTACGCCTTTTGCGTACCATTGTTAAGGTAAAGTAATTAATGTAAGTTATTATTATCATCCTCATCACCACGTCTTAATGCCCGTTCGGGTTATAGGCTTATGTAATAATTAAGCTAATGGTGTTATGAATTAGGAAAGTTATATTTATGGGAAGTGTATCAGCATTTTCGTGGGAGGAGGGTGGAAACCTGTTTTGGAAAAAACCTCAATACACCCAACTGAGATTCGAACATCGATCTCCCCGTCATCGGTGCTCTAGCCTACTTCAAAAATAGTGCATTAGACTACGCAACCACCAAAGCGGATATTATTATACGTAATTATAGTGAATATAAGTCTAAGATGGGTAGTAAGACGCGGTGACTAAAACTGCACTAAAATAATAAATTACTGATTTCTTTGGATGTAGAATATTAACAAATTTAAAAAAAATAAGTAACAAAGATAAGTTTAGTTACTAAGGCAGCCACTCGGTCAGCGAAAAAGTGTCAATCGCTCTCAGGTCACACGGTTTAAAACACAATGGTCTGTGTCGTTTTTCCTTAACTACTTCTCAATTTGGTCTATGCTTATACTCCCTTCAACCCTTCACCTACATTTGTCATGTCAATAAGAAACAGGGGAAAGAAAACTACGAAAATTCTTATCTCAAGGTAAAAAAAAAGGAACGCTCGCTCTTAATTCTTAAATATCTTTAAACGTTCTGTTGTGAGCCAATCAATAAATTATTTTGTAAGAGAAATGTTAAATCTAGAGCATTTTTTCACCCATCCTTGTCTTATAGCTCCGCAAATATGTTTACAAAAGATGTTTGAAATGAGCTAATGTCACATTTTCACATATTTTAATATATTATTAAAACTAAAAGGAAAGAGATCCCTGTTGGAATCTTTCTACTTTATTTAGGCGTAAGCCATATTTTTAAATAACGCACCATATAATTAAATATTACGCTAGAGCTGAAGGTCTTCGCAGAAATTTCTCGCTTACCGACGCGGACCCCTTAATGTATTGAATAAAGTATCACATTTAGTTAATAATATGTGAAGCAATAAGATGTATTGCATTAAACACTAAGTGTATTGCTTGTAATATACTGAACGCTCGATGACTATAAAATCGGGTTTTGAATCTCGTTCGAGTGTACTAAGTTTTTAATTCCTTAAATAGTATTCCACTCGTCCTCCATGCAAATTCGAGTGCACTTACTTTAAATTCAACTTATCTCATTTCTAGTACATTCGAGCTACAGCTATACGTACTAATTACGTAAGTGAGTTTTGGATAAGTAAGGTTGAATTTATAGGAAATGTACCCGTATTTGCATGAAGGGAGAGTGGAAAACCATTTTATAAAACCACTTAGTACATCCAACCGGGATTCGAACCATGATATCCCCGTCATTGCAAGTCCAGTTTATTGCAAGAATGACCCTTTAGACCATTTGGCCACCGAAGCAGGCACTAACGTAGCTAGTTACCGAATGGGTAATGAGAGTTGTTGACAGCAAAATAAATGTCAATACAATATTTTTGTCAAAAACTAGATATAAATGACTCATCCATATAAAAACTTTGACCGTGTTGGAACGGAAATATATATGATTGATGTAAAGCCAATGTACCTGTATACGTTGTTAGGAAACACAATAATAAAATAACCTGCGCCAAACAAAATATAGCCTATGTAACCATTGTTTTTCTCTTAAGAAATATGACTGCAATGTGCCTTCCTAGGTTTAAAAAAAATCTAATAAATATTGAAATTCATATTGGACTTAAATATTTGAAATTCAGATCTGAAACAAAAACAAATTCAACATTCGGTTTGTACCAAAGGTGATGGCACGTACATAATTTAATTAATTCATCCCAGATATGAAATAATGTACAGTCACACATGTTTTGCTATATGTAGCTATACCCATTCACTGAGGTGCACGGTTGCTCGGTCAATAAGACCAAATGACTCAGTTTTTACTGAAAAACAACTTGAATAACACCAAGGATCTGTTTGTCTAGGTACAAACAACTCACCATACTGCACGGTAGCTCCTAAAACTTAAAATATTATGAAACGAGCAGCCCTGCTATAACTTATTCATCTGGGTAAATCAACAATCCGAAGGTAGGTTTGATTTGATTTCTAACCATTTGGAGCTGGGCATGAAAGCAACCCTTTTGTTGGCTAGTGCCGCCTGCACCATCTGGTAGAAATCCATGCGCTTTAGGAGTTCAGAAAGTGTTGTGGTTTCCCGTTGTTTTCTACACTTAGTTTCTACGAGCGAGCTCGAAAGGACCTGCTGATTTTGCCGGGAAATGTATTCACGCATACCTTACAGGGTTCGTTTACATCACACAATCGACATGGGACCGGCGGCTTTACTTCTTCTCCAAAGGAAGTTGTGCTGTGGATTTTTATCGTTCAAGAAAAAAATCCAGCGACACATCGGTTCCTGAGGCGAGTCACTACAAAATCACCAAAGTAGACATACAGTTACAGTCCAATAAAGATAGACTCACACCAATAGTCGCATAGTGTAGTGTCTATCCAGCGTAGGAGTGGTGGTAACAGCTAACATAAGCTTTTTTTTATTAAAAACATTAGTTTAAATTTATTACTGTTAATCGGTGTGGAGATAATTATTATTTTATTAGTAATACTATACAATATATCAATCAAAAGTGTTATAAAACGCTATGGATTATTGTAAAGTTGGCTTTTTCATAAGTAATTTAATTAACAATAACTATTAATAAATATAACGTGTTTTTTGCTACGTGATTGTGTTAACATGAAATATATAGAGTAATGAATAATTATTTAAAAAGTATTATATTCATATTTTCATATTTGTATAGCTGACGACAAACATGTATGACATTATTAAATGGTTTTTTAACAACTTAAACAAGCAGAATGTCCCACGTCTCTTGAAGTTTTTCCTATAACAGATGATGGAAATGTTCCCTATGGACTTGAACACATGTCTGAACATGACTCTTAATACGATACGATATGTGATATGAAGAGGCATGTACAGACATGTCTTCAGGCATGTAAGGGACATTTCCATCATCTGTTATAGGGAAAACCGCACGAGATACGTGGTACTTTACCACCCAGTAGCTTTGAGGACATTTTGTAGATATATTTATACAATATATTTGTACCAAAACACAACGCCGTAGCCAACAAATCATTTCAGGAGGGATTTGATAGGCACGTCGTGCAATCACTGTAGGCTAGAAAAAATTGTAGATTTTAAACCCCTCTAGAAACTCTCTGAAGTGTTTTAATGGCAAAATAACCCAATAACTGCTGGAGGCTGGAAAAAATTATAAATATTAAACAACTCTAGACACTTTCTGAAGTGATTTTTATGGTAGCACAGCCCCCTAGCTTGTACTTGTAACTTAATTTTGAAATGGTTTGAATAAATATATATATATATATATATATATATATATATATATATATATATATATATATATATATATATATATATACTTAGTTCATAACATTTTGGGGAGGGTTTGAAATCCCCCTCCCCCCCCCCCCAACTACGGCCCTGTAAAAACATTAAATTTAAAAAACTTATTACTATTATTATTATTACTAGCACCACGTCTTACTACCCGTTTGGTATTTGACCAGGGCTTTCTCCTTTCATTCAAAAAAGTTTATTTTCAAATATCATTATATTTATGACCGAAATTCAAAAACTCTTGATACACTCACTATGTGTATAAAATTAAACTTAACGTAGGCTATCTACTGGAGCAACATTTTATATATTTTGACCAAAATACTATTTTGATATAAAAACGTCAAAAAATACTGTCCTGAACCCGAATTCTTTACATCCACTTTAAATCCAAATTAATAGAAGTATTTTTCTTATGTTTGAGAATATTTGAGGTATTTAACATGCCCTTTACCCACCTCGGTGGCGTAGTTGGCTAACGCGCTAGTCGTCTTGAGCTCGACTGCTGAGGATGGGGAGATCGAGGTTCGAATCTCGGTCGGGTGAACTGGGGGTGGTTTTTCCTAAATGGTTTTCCACTCTCCCTCCACGCAAATGCGGGTTCACTTCCTCTAATTCAATCTTCCCAATTCTTAATTCATTGGCGTAATTAGTACTTAAAGCGTATAACCCGAACGGGTAGTAGGACGCGGTGCTAAATAATAATAATAATAATAATAATAACATGCCCTTTCTGAAGATTCTTATTATATAATCACACGACTTATAAACTAACTTAATTACTCAGCAGACACAGCACTCATCCCCCGTTCGTTAATTTATCACTATGAAAGGGCGTAGCGTAACCCACATTTCACCGATGATACATTTCTCGGCCATTCTGGAAATAAAAGCCGGACAGACACGCTAGCGACTGAGCTAAGATGACAGTACAAATCTTAAAAAGCAAGCAATCATGGTTGTTGATCAACTTTATGAGCTATCAACAGGTCGTTGAACACAGGATCCTATCAAGTTCCGAGCGCTACCGTAGTGGTGACATTCTGTGAGAGTGCGTGTATGTATGTAGGCGTGAGTATGTGTTTATTCACTAGATCCAACACTATAGAACCGTTTTATCCTGCACATCTACTATCGTGACCTGAACATGTTCTTTCGACAAGTGCCTTACACGCCATCAACGAATCACGTTCTATTTGCTCTTTATTAGGGCTTGATGTTTAAAATTATAAGCAGCGGTATAGTTTATTATTATTAGTATTAGCACCGCGTCTTACTACCCATTCGGGCTATACGCACTTACGCTAATGTGTAATGGTAGGGTGATTGTTAGATGAAATGGAGGACCTACAGTTTAACGTGGAATCCGAACCACGGTGGAGGCCTGGCATTCCCCACATTCACAAGATGTCTTGTCAGAGGTGAAGGAAGGGTTTGGTAATCAGATAAATCTTTGCCGGGACCGAGGATCGAACCCCGGCCGCCAGCATAGAAGTCTGACACCTTACCCCTAGACCACCAGGTCACCAGCGGTATAGTTAGAATAATACCTGGGTGAGGAGAAAGATGAGTGTTACGAATATTAATATAGCCTGCATCGGTGGCCGCGTGGTCAACCGCATAGCTCTCGCAGTAGACTAGACTGCCGATGACGCGGAGATTGGCGTTTGAATCTAGGTCAGGTATACTCAGGGTGGTTTTTCCAAAATGTTTTTTCACTATTCTTTTATGCAAATGTGGGTACACTTTCTAGATATAACCTTCTTAATCCATAAAACGAATAGCGCAATTTAATAGATAGGCGTATAACTCAAACGGGTAGTAAGATGCGGTGCTAAAAATAAAATAAAACAAAATACACTAAAATTAGTTAATTACTACTCATTCATCCGAATTTGAGGAGATCAATTCAAAATAGGATAATAATAATCCGTAATTTTGTAATTTTTAATTTTAAGAGTTTGTTTGTAATGAGCTTTGCGCGATATCTACCGCACGCAGAGGGTTGAAATTTTAAAATTAGTTGCCCCTTTGTACAAACATGTGTACCTCAAAGCCGTAACTTTAAATTTTTGATTGGATTTTTTTTAAATTAATTAAAAACTGGGTCAGAAGAGCTTTTTTCTGTTTATTTTACTCAAAAAAAATAAAAGCTTTACCAGGAGTAGTGTGGTTACCCCGGGCATCGTCGTTTAATTCTGCTATTAAGCAATATCTCGTGGGAATAAGACATTTACTTACAGTTTAATACAGTGATTATCAGTGCCAGGAAACTGATGACATGTCATCTCTTTTTTTATCACTCACCGTGCTCATGAGTATACAAATTCTGTTTATAATCCACTGGTTGTGGGGAATAAAATTTATAGGTAATTGTTTGTTAACTTTTTTTCATTTTTGTTTTTAGTTAATATTTTTTTATCTGGCGACATTTTTGAGTAATTTTTAGGCATTTATTTTGAATATGTGTATTTTTAAATACTATCGATATTTTATAAATGCTTAAATACTTTGACATAAATGTTTTCAATAGAGTTGGAATGAGGATATAATGTAGACCATAATCTTTTAATCCTCTTTGCAAAATATACATTCTGGGTTGCGCTGGGAGGGGGTGACCATTAATTCTGAAGCCGATTTTTTTACACAGTTTTGTGGGATTTTCATTGCTTATTTTTGCAACTTCCATTTGTCAAGTGCGTACTTTATTTTGTGTGCATTCATTACGATTTTTTTAGGTCATTGTATGTGTCTTTTTAATGATGTTTATGTCATCAAAGTCTGGGCTCGGCTGAGAAGGAATAAAATCTGTTTATTTTTTATAAACAAAGACAAAGAAATAGGCTGAAGACTTGTTAAAAATTATCAAATATATTTTTTATTTGAAATTTTATGATTGCTGATGATATTGAAAGGGTTTTTATTTTAATTTGAAAGACTGTTCAGAATATAACAGGAATTTTGGATATTAACGATTTTTATAAACGTGTCTCTAGTTAATTATCAACTTAAAATAAGGTAATTTATTTACCGATATCTACTATCACTCCGGACTATCAGCATATTTAACCTAACTGAATAGGGATGAGTAAGGAATGATTTAGATGAAATGTACACGCATTTGACAAGAGTATTAGAGGGAGACAATTTAAAAGGGGAAAATTAACATTCATATTACGACCAGCTTGGATTCAAACCTCAGACCTCGGACTTAAGATAAGGTGAAGCTAATGCCTTAACCCTCATTCCACCACTGCAAGTATTATGATATTATATTTTAACATAAACATATTATTTTATCAAATTCAATACAACATCGAAGTTGGGTAGTCTTCAAATTATAAACTTTATTAAATTTAATATAGTAGGATTTTTGTATAAAGAAACTTTAAGAAAATACAAACATAATTTGTGCTGTCAATATTGATAGTATTAATTAATAATATACAGGGTGTACCATAACATGTAGGACACACTTTAGCAGTGGACAGGAGATACAAAAAAATGAAAAAGTTCATGTACAAGCATGAGTACCATTGACATTTGACCTTGACATTTTTTAATCTCCATTAGGGTGACCTGGTGGTCTAGGGGTAAGGTGTCAGACTTCTATGCTGGCGGCCGGGGTTCGATCCTCGGTCCCGGCACAGATTTATCTGATTTCCAAACCCTTCCTACACCTCTGACAAGACATCTTGTGAATGTGTGGAATGCCAGGTCGCCACCGTGGTTCGGATTCCACGTTAAACTGTAGGTCCTTCATTTCATCTCACAATCACCCTACCATTACACATTAGCGTAAGTGCGTATAACCCGAACGGGTAGTAAGACACGGTGCTAATAATAATAATAATAATAATAATCTCCATTAATGTCATTTAGTTAAAGAAAAGATTTAGAAAATATATTTATCTATGTATATATGGACATTGGATGTAAGGTAAACCAATTAAATGGAACCGTGGAAATGAAGTTTTTGAGTAGCATGATATCTCCAACTATAATTCAAGTGAAACAGGATTATAAATTAAGTTGTCTGGGGAAGAGTTGGGGCACAGGGAATACATGAGATAGTAGAGGGAGCAAAGGTGAAATGGTATGGTCATGTAATGAGGATTTTAGAGTACAACAGATAGTAAAGGAAACAAGGGTGTGATGGTATGTGCATGTATGGATGTTGTAGTACTTAAGATAATATAAGACGCAAGGGCGTGATGGTGTGGACATGTAATGAGGATGTTGGAGTATATGGGATGGCAGAGGAAGCAAGGATGAGATAGTATTGCGATGTAATAAGGATGTTGAAGTACATGAGATAGTATAAGAAGCCAGGGTGATATGGTATGGTCATGTAATAACAATGTTGGAGTATATGCTGTAAGATTGTTTGGGAAGCCAAGGTGTGATGGAATGGTCATGTGATGAGGATGGTAAAGGAAAGGATCCCAAGGAGGATTAAGGAGATGATTTAGTTGTAAACATACAATATTGGAAACCAAGAAAGAAATGGGAGTAGCAGATAGTATCAGTTTATAAAATGGACGCAAATAAGGGAGGAATAATGATGGAAGTGACATTAATATGTAAGAATTTGACTAAACTCACCCGGCCACAGGCTGTAAACCTTTGATGATAATGATAATTATGATGATGAGCTATCTGAATTTATTTATGTTTTCGTTTTAGGCTTCATATAATTACTACTTGATGTTAATATCCTGTTTAGTAGAGATCTATCTATCATATACATATATATATTTCAATTATGTTTTTCCTATCATAGCTAAGTGTTTCAAAGATGCAAAGGTTATAATGGGTGTCAAATTCGAACCGAAGTATATTTGACCTTCGACTTCTATTTCAACATATTGAAACGCCATACACACCCCTAATAATCAATATTTTCGCCAACTGACCACGTGGTGTAGAGGTCAGTGCATCTGGCTACGAACCTAGGTGTATCGGGGTCGATTCTCGGCTGGTACCTTGGTTAATTTTCTCTCAAGTGAAATTATTCTAATGGCCGATAGGGTTTGGTTAGTTAGCCTTAAGTTAGGTATTAGACTCCCACTGGCTTCAAACCTTTCGTATTCACTATCATCACATCATATCTTGGCAGTTACGTGTAGAAAACTTCCATAGCTGTACCCCTGTATTCATGCAACACTCTGTGCCACCAGAGTGGCGAGTAGTCTAACATGCAGGCGACTGAACTGGATGCCAAGTCCTTCCCAGTCAGTAAATGCAATACGCTAAAAAAAAAGTATATAAATCATCGACCAGAATTAAACCAAGGTCCTTCTAAGGATGGTCGCAAGTCAGAAGTTTTATTGGGGGAGAGGGGGAGGAAAAGGACGTAGAGAAGTACAAACAAAGCCTTGTCAGCTAAAACAACAATTCATGTTCTGTATCGATTAAGGAGCCATATATGTATTACGTAACGCACTTGAAGGGGGAGGGGGTATCCATCGTAGCGTTAAGCTTGATTCACAGAAACAGAATTTGCTTGAGTAGCGCAGCAATTTACTCTTTGTATGTTTATCAATGATGCATTGCAACGCTAATTTAAAACAACTGATTATCAATATATTTTATTTTCTAGTGGATATACATATGTTTTAGATCATTCTTCCAACGGATATTTTTAAATTATAACGCTGTGTCGTGGCACAATACAAAACATCGAAACACATGCTTCACGTTAACGTGTTATTTCAAACCTCACAAAAGCCCATTAAGCTGTCTGTTAGCTTCTGACTGTATAGCGCATGCGTTGTCAAATGCGCATGAGCAATGATTTGAGATGGTTGGTTCTGAGATTTGATTGGTTATCTTGTGCCAACATCTCAGGTAGAGAGTAGTGATGGGCATAATCGAATGATTTTAAGAATCGAATAATCATTCGATTCACTAGTTACTCGTTTTGTTTTGTGCTACTAATCTCTTCACCCTGCTGTCGGATATCCCAACATACATTCCTTTGAGTTTGCAGCTTATCAACATTTTTCTATTACTGTATTTAGTTCCTTGTGCCAGTGTCAAATACAAAAAATTCAAAGGAAATGAAAAAGAACAATCTACGTATTGATGTAGCAAAATAATCGAATCATTTTGTAATTTTTATTCGAATTATTTTTGGCTGATATTCGATTGTAAGCTGTATAACCACTTAAACATTGTATTAAATTAGCTTTATAATCATTCGAAAGCGTAAGGTCGATTATTGTATAGCAATTAGGACTATTTGTTGAAAATGAACCTAATAGAAATGAAGACCTGTATAGAGATAGCCTGGAAACATACATAATCATAAGGTCGATTTTCCTCAGCACTTTTGGCAAGGGAGTGGTAAGAGAATGAATCGAATGAATCGATTATTCAGAATAATTGAATGAATCGATTCTATTCATCCGATTCTGCCCAACACTAGTAGAGAGGGTAAAGTAGATATGAGTTGAACTTCAGCAGAACAGCTCGCGCTGATTAGGTGGAAATCTTGTGATTGGCTTAGAGCCCGTCACGTGATCACGTTTCTGTTCTGCGCTAGTTTTTCAGCGAATTTGTGAATCCACAGTTACGCTGCGTGACATTGAGAGGGTGGGTATTTATTCTAGCGTAACGTAACGAGGTTTTGGTTTATAAAACAAACAATTCAAATTTTTTTTTATTTATCAAATTAAATTAAATGAAATAGGTAGGCTATTAAAATTGTTTCATTCAGTTTTTAATTAGTAGTTCATTTATTTGCTGGAGTAGTAAACTGATTTTCATATTCAATTCCAAAGATGTGACCAATCATATGACATTGTAACGTCCTTTTTTGTTGAGGAGTATCAATAAAACTACGATTTAAATGTTACAAGCAGCATTTTACCGCTGTTTAGGGCCCACATTTTTAAAATAGTGTTTTTTTAAATACAAATTAAACTTGTTTGACTAGAAATTGCAACCTTTATTCAAAATTCTATTTATTTTAAACTTATAAGATCCGACGTAAAAATAACAAGTCTACCAAAAAAAATTCTAAAATTACATAAGTAAAGGGTGCTTTTTATAGTTTAAACTGGAAGCGTTACGTAACTTTAGAGGAGAGGGGGGTTGCCAAAGCGTTACGGAGCGTGATATGGGGAAAGGGGTAAAAAAAAAAGGCCTAAAATTGCGTTACATAATACATGTAAGTCGATATTTCACCGTGATATGTATTTGATAAAATAAAAACTTAAATTTAATAAAATATGTTATCAAAGATCTGAGGCCATTTTTAATCAAATATATCAACATTTATTTCAAAGTTTGTACAATAGAAGCAGGGCCATATAAATTATCAGTGGTTTGCAATATTTAATTTTAATTTATTTGATGTATTTAATGTACACTTTCTGAACCGACCGAATAGATCAACACACGAGAATTTCTATGAGCGAAAGCAAAAGGGTCTACCAATTTTGCTGGGGAAGGGATTTTCACATACAATCAGGGATTGTTTTACATGCCACAATCTACATGGGATCAATGGCTCAACTTCCCCTCCGAAGGGAGTTATGATAATGATTTTTAACGCTAAGGAAAAATTCGTCGACCACGGCTGGCTTTTAACTCAAGAACACCGGGTTTTGAGGCAAATAATTTACCCTAGTACCACCAAAGTTGACTGATTTTTCCATGAAAACTTAAATTGAAGATCCCGAATCGTATAAAAAAAAATTACAGTTTGTTAAAAAATTATTAAACTCATTACCATTGTAAGCCTTAATAAAGCTTATAACCCAAACGGGTAGCAAGATTTGGTGCTAAAATACCTTAATAAATTCGTTAATTTATTAGCTATCTTAAAACAGTTTGTGATAATTAATAACACAACTCAAAGATTTTTTTGAACTGTGTTTCTAATTACCAAAAATATTTTTATGATATCTACTAAATAACTAATTTATTACGGTTTATAATATAGTGGGTTAAATAATTTGTGCACTTCCTGTATTTACAAATGGACCGTCAAACTTTTAAAAAGTTGTTCATAAAAGCTCCTTCTTTCAAAAAGAAAAAAAAAATAGAAATAAAATAGTGGATTTTGGGTCAAATAAGAAAATATTCTGTTAATATTATCCTTTTTTTAACTGCTTAGTATGTTTTATAACTTGTAATTTTCTTCAAAGCTCATCCTTTTTATTTCCTAGCGGATGTTCACTAGTGTTAATATTTAAAAAAAAATATCTGTATGTTTTTAGTGCCGTGTCTTTATACACGTTCGGGCTAGACACATATATACTAATTTACTCTGATGTGTTAGGAATGAAGAAGGTTGAATTTAAAGGAAGTGTATCCTCATTTTCATTAGGGGATGATTGAAAATATGTATATAACACCCTCATCAAACCCAACCGGTATTCGATCTTAAATTTACCGGTAATCGGCAGTCTAGTCTATTGCGCGAGTGACGCCTTTTTTAGACCATTCGACTACTGAAGCAGTTAAAAGATTAGTAAAATATACTAATTAATAAAAGATCTTAAAGGGAGGTTAATGTTTATCGTGTTTATTTTATCAAACTATTTTTATGTTATATTTATGAAAGTATAATTCCGTCCTTAGACAATATTAGAAGCTGGTAATATTATCACCCGCCTCGGTGGCGTAGTTGGCTAACGCGCTGCGTGTTGAGCTCGACTACTGAGGACGGGGAGATCAGGTTCGAATCTCGGTCGGGTGAACTGGGGGTGGTTTTTCCTAAATGGTTTTCCACTCTCCCTCAACGCAAATGCGGGTTCACTTCCTCTAATTCAACCTTCCCAATTCCTAATCCATTAGCGTAATTAGTACTTAAAGCGTATAACCGAACGGGTAGTAAGACGCGGTGCTAAATATTATTATTATTATTATTATTATTATTATAATAATATTATCAAATAGGTATAAAATTGCGACCTTTCAAAACACTCAGAGAATCTCAAAAAGGGTATCACCCCAGGTTTTTCCTTATAAGCTAATAAAATATAATGAGGTATTGTGCTCGATTCCATGTAAATGTACTTCTAATATATCCTCAAGCTGAATTTTAAAATATATTTCATACTTGGAATTCCTAACGTCCATATATTTAAAGATAAATTCGCCCATAGATTGTCCTGAATGTTGTAACTATTTTTTAAGGTGATATGTAAAATGAGGGATTAAAATCTCATTAAATTTAAGAAGAATTTTGATCTTCTTCTGTTTCATTTGTGTACACAATTTTAATTTGACTGTGCTCTTTCTATTAGACACACGTGTTTTTTTAGAGAGATATTATTTCAACATATTTAATTGAATAGGAATTTAAATTTATTAATTCACAAAATTTATCTTTTATTTTCTTTCAGAAAATCATGCAAAACGTATACTAATTTAAAGGGTTACACAAACATGTCACATAATATGTATATACACCTTTATATGGTTTCATGCATAGAAAGTATCTTTAAACGTGCATTTAAATTGAATTTCTAAAATAAAATAAATCTATATAGTTTTTACCGCGACGGAGAATAGGAACAAAAGAAAACCAAAACAACATCAAACGATGGAATTTGCCATTAATCAATTTAATTATTCTACCTTGACGCCATTTTCGTTTCAAACTGCTTTTGGTGTTTACTAGGACTGAAAGCTGACGGTTGAATAGTTTTAAGAAATCGATTCTTGGGCTTCGTTAGCTTCGATTGAATTCTTGAATAATAATTAGGAAATAATCCAAAAAGTTGATTTTGCATCGAGTGGATTTTGATGTGCTAGATTTTACCCGATGGGGTGTAACTGTTCTACTTACAGTTGGGGCGCAACAATAAAACTTTCTAGATAGGTTCATATTTGTTTCTACTTGACTAATTGGCAAGGGCGTAGAAAGGTAGTTTTTCTAAAAGGGGGTGGGGCGTACCTGCTATAAAATGTGACTATACCTTTAGCCAATAAAAACTTTTAAACGTATATGTGGATTCAAATATGATCATTAAAATTCCATGTTGGTTGCGTACCCGCAAACCACCCTCCTCTTTTTACGCCCTTGCTTATTGGACATTTGAAGACATTATATATCAGCGGAACACTCACCTGGCGTCCTCTACCGCTGCCCCATGGTGAGCCCGACGCCTCCTCCTGGAACGTCCCGACGAACAGTGGCAGTCACAGTACATGACGCAGAGCACTACAGAGGTGGCCAACGTCAGGATGAACGGCACCCCGAAGAAGTGTATGATGATGGCCACATGTTCCTCGCGGTCGTAGTGGACAAGCACCACGGTTCTGTTCTCCCGCGAGTAGTAACACGGGAACTCGGAGCCGGGCTCACCATACACCGTGCTGAAGTTCTTACAGTCCACCTGAGGGGGGTAACCGCAACCCTTGATGTTGACGAGGAGGACGGCCTCCTCCGTCACGTCGTCGCTAGGAGTGGCATTGTGGTAGAGAGCCGTGGAGTAAGACACGTACACGTGCGTGCAGCTGTACATGTCACTGGTGCAACCCTCCCTGCAGGAGCTCCACGTACAGTTAAAGATACCGCTGAGGTCGTCCCGTCGCGCGGTCACGCAGCGGACGGGTTCGGGGGCGAAGTCCGACGCCAGCGTCGATATGGCGGGGTCCACGTACAAGGGGACGAGGAACAGCAGCGAAGATCCGGCGCCGACGGCCGTCAAAGCTAGCAGAGACGTGGTGTAGAACCAGATACGTTGCCGGCAGGTCCTTTGAGGGGGCTTGACCTTCTTAGGCCTCGATAGCTCGATGAGCTTCCGCTTCCTGAGTTCCTGCTGTCCTAGTAGCAACTCCGAGCTGCCACCCTGCATGTCGTCCCGTTTCACGTAGGTTGAATCTCCTTCAGCTGCCATCCTCCGCCATCACATACCCCGACACTCACGACGTAAGGACACCCGTAGACTTCTTATAGACACGGATACTCACCCTTCCTTCGGAACTCGACATCTCGATTATTATTTTTTTAGATACACTAGGGAAACAGAATCGAAACCACCGTCAATAATGTCCTCTCCGTCTTCATGTCCCTCGTCTGGTACCGACGCGATTGACTGGATTGTAGGCACTTGTGTGTCGAAGGGGAAAAGAGGTACCACTTTCTATTTGTTTTCAGTGTGATGGAAGGGGCGGCACCCCGGGAGCAGGCCCCTGATGCGCCCTCGTCTCTCGAGTCAGCTCGCCCGACTGCCGTCCCCTGTGCCTTCTCAATGCCGGGGAACAGACTCGTCACCGCCCCAAGTCAGGTGCGCAAACGCACCACACGCCCTGGACCTACATCGATATTAGTACACTAGCCTACTGGGGGAGGCTTGGATTGAATGAAATAACACGTGTGTGTGAGTGTGTATGTGTGTGTGAGAAGAGAGCGTGTTGTGAGAGAGAGACGTGTGTATGTTGTGTGAAAAAGATAATGTGTGAGAGAAAGTGTGTATGTGAGAGAGATAATTTGTGTGATCGAAAGAGAGTGTGAGAGAGGGTGTATGTAGAGAGAGATAATGTGTAGGATCGAAAGAGTGTGTGTGAGAAAGAGTGTATGTGAGAGAAGATAATGTGTGTGATCGAAAGAGAGTGTGAGAGAGGGTGTATGTTAGAGAGAGATAATGTGTAGGATCGAAAGAGTGTGTGTGAGAAAGAGTGTATGTGAGAGAGAGATAATGTGTGTGATCGAAAGAGAGTGTGAGAGAGGGTGTATGTTAGAGAGAGATAATGTGTAGGATCGAAAGAGTGTGTGTGAGAAAGAGTGTATGTGAGAGAGAGAGATAATGTGTGTGATCGAAAGAGAGTGTGAGAGAGGTGTATGTTAGAGAGAGATAATGAGTGTGATCGAAAGAGTGTGTGTGAGAAGAGTGTATGTGAGAGAGAGATAATGTGTGTGATCGAAAGAGTGTGTGTGTGAGAGAGAGAATGTTGTGTGAGTACTTGAGAGATAGTATATATATATGTGTGTGTGTGTGTGTGGTGTGTGTGTGTGAGTGAGTACTTTAGAGATAGTATATGTGTGTTTGTGAAAGTGTGAGCTTCACCTGAATATCTGGCAACGTTTTCTCACATTTGGAAGTTTTTTTTTCTTTTAACAGTTTAAACAAAATAGGATTTTGAACTTTTTTTTACGCACCACTTCTTACTACCCGACCGAAATAATTCCATATTTACACTAAATGAGGTAAATACGAGGAGGTTATAAATCAGAGTAAATGTACACTTCATCTACCGTAAAAGATGACATTCTTACCGCGACGGATTACACCATAGCCCTATCTTGTAGCATATATCATAGTGGAACCAAGCAATGTAAGTTTACTATTTTTCAAGGTTAACGCAGTATAATTGCATTTTCATGACAGGAGGGTGTGAAACCATTGAGGGGAAAAAAAAAACCACCCGACCAGGATTCGAACCCCCACCTCCCCGTCATTGGCAGTCTATTATATTGCTAGAGTGGTGCTTTAGACCATTCGATCACCGAAGCGGGTTTCTTTAAAGCTAATTTTCATTTTTTAGCAAAATTCTGAAGTGACCATGACCATGACCATGGCAGTCTTTAGCTAGAGGCCAATGTGTTAAATGTGGCAACTCCGCTTGTAGTGACGTCATGCGGTCTAGTAATATGCTGGTTCTTATAGAGAATCGTGTGAATATTTACAGTTTTCTTCTTTATAAACACTGATGAGTCACTTTGAACGATACCGACAATTAATCTAAACATGTTTACGTATATCATTTAAGAAAAATATCTAAGAGGTTGAAAAATACAACAAATAAACATGTAAATAATAATTTTAAAATAAATTTGCTAGGTAAGCATTATGTAACCGTTCACAAACAGGATTAGAATATTATGATTAAAATTGCAAAAGGCAATGGCTTGAAGCCTGTTGCAATAATACAAAGGTCCCGCGTTCAATGCCCATGTCTAGGATTCCTCTTTATCAACAATTTCAATAAAATTGACAAAGTTATTTAAGAATTGATTTTAACACTTACCAGCTTTGGGACATATAATTTTGAAACATTACTTTGTAAAAAGTTCAACTTATTTTATTTTCTGAATAATAATTTTCACTCGAAATTATATATTCCTATACTTGATGTAGTTAATATGAAGTATATTTCCAAGCTTTGACGAAACCAAAGAAAATAATTCACTTAAGGTGGAGTGCTAGTGAGCGTGAGTTTAGTGCATTAATTTTGCAGTTTTTATAGCACAAACATCTTTTGGCCAAAATAAACAAATATTTCTTCTATAGAAACATAGGTTTAGTTTTCTGCACATGCTAATCTCAACAATTGTTGAATATCTGTCATGAGCATGGGGCAATTGGTGACAAACTTTTCTCTTTATTTAAAAAGTTTGTCACCAAATGCTGCCATGCTCATGACAGATATTCAACAATTGTTGAGATTAGCATGTGCAGAAAACTAAACTCTATGTTTCTATAGAAGAAATATTTGATTTATTTTGGCCAAAAAATGTTTATGCTATAAAAACTGCAAAATTAATGCACTAAAATTGCGCTCACTATCACCCTTAAAGAATTATTCCAGAAAAAGTTGTTTATTTTATTTAGCACTGTCTTACTACCGTGTTAGACTATACGCTTATGTATTAATTATTATATTAATGGTTTTATGGTTGGTGAATATTATATTTACGGAAAGTGTACCCACATTTGAGCGGAGGAAAAGTGGAAACCCTCATCAGTATAACCGACTAAGATTCGAACCTCGATCTCCCCGTCATCTGTAGTCTAGTCTACTGCGAGAGTGGCGTGTTAGACCATGCGGCCACCGAAATGGGTGAACAAGAATAGTTGCTTCTGAGGTTTGTGCTGAAGAAACTTATTTTCGAAATTTTATGTTATTAACATCTTCATTATAGAATGTCCATTAACTTTAATCCCAAACGGTTGTTGAAGGACTAGTTAGTCCTCCTCTGGTAATATTATTGAAATAGTTTGCATCTGTGTCATGCCCAATTAAAAAAATGCAATGGATTAACTATTTCCAAACGGAAAGGCCATTTATAGTAAGCATAGACACAAATGTACAGTATACAACTGAGGATTCTGAAATCATGTCAGCTGTTGAATATCACTAATCACATCCACAAAATGTTCATCTATTGTATGTTTTGCTATATGACCCAAAACATTATAAGAATGAACCACACAACATTTCAAATCAAGTAAATTACACGAGAAACAAACATCCCCGACAGTAAAACAAACTGAACTAATCAGTAATTCTGCACGTGGCTTTGTTGTTGACCGGCCTCAACGCATTGTCGCCAAACTTCAGTATTCCGGCCTGTAACTAAATACAGCCGTGCCATGACCCATTTATATCAACCAATGCATCGTTCGATGTTAGTTACTCAGTCCCCCCTGCATCAATGTTCACGTTGTTTAAGGCGTCACATCAAACGTAGTTTCCTCAAATACTACCTTCTTCATCCCTGACTCAATTATGCCAATAGCAAGGACAGGCAAAGTCTAATTATCATAGGAAGAAACTTTTAGAATATCCAAAATTTTATTGCAATCAACATTGATATTATATTATTATTATTATATTATTATTATTATTAGCACCGCGTCTTACTATCCATTCGGGTTATACGCAATTACGCTTATGTGTAATGGTAGGGAGATTGTGAGATGAAATTGAGGACGTACAGATTAACGTGGGATCCGAACCACGGTGGAGGCTTGGCATTCTCCACATTCACAAGTTGTGATTAATACACATTTTTTCAGAGGTGAAGAAGGGTTTGGTAATCAGATAAATCTGTGCCGGAACCGAGGATTGACCCCGGACCCCTAGCACAGAAGTTTGACACCTTACCCCTAGATCCCAGGTCTCTAGCATTGATATCATTTTACTATATTATTAGTGTTATTTTATAGTTATTGATAATAATTTTCAAAAGTGATATATGTAGATCACATGACTGAACGTACGTGAAAGTGGATCGACTTTTCTAGCGGTCATATAAGGTTCTTCAACGGTAATTGGATTATAGTAAAACGCGGTGCATATTTTTAAAATGTTATTTCAATCTAAGCTTAGGTTACTAACCGAACAGGTAGTAAGGCGCAGTGTTAGAATATAAAAATATTAAGACATGGTACCAAAAATAAAATCTTCAGTTTGGAATCGAACACCGGGTCTGCAGAGTCTAGACCCAGGCAGGCTAAGCTAGTCACTACTAACCCTGGTGATGACTTAACACACTCGCACTTCCTACATGTTTGTGGGTTTTACTAGGAAAGGGGGGTGAGGACGGGTTATAAGTGTGTTAGGTAGAGATGCATACAAAGAGACTACTACAACGGCGATATTTCTGGGTAATGTTTGATGTTTCTTGCAGACTCATGTTTTCTATGTCACCATTAGCATCATTTTAATTGACAAGCAGCGCAGTTAAAAATACTTTTATACCAACTAATTACCTTTTAACGATCCACTTATGTTTCACAACATGACGTAAAGACTAAGATGATTATGTTTTCAGGATAACAGAAACTAATTTAACTTACTTAATAACATGTATTTATTTTTATTGTTATTTTAACGATGTAGGTGTAATTAACGTGTAAACCAATGGCGCAACTACCGTTAAGGGACTTTATTTGTAAATTATTTCTTCTCGTTCAATATTTAACTTTGCCTTTAAGGTGGGAGTGAAGGGAGTGCGAGTTAAGAGCACTTTAACACAGGTTCACCCCAGCTGCGTCGTGGTGGTTGTTCTATTGGTGGCGTGACCAATTTTCTCTTGCCACCAATCGTGCTACCAACTGCGCACAGTTTGAAAATGGAGCTAACCAACAACTATTTTTCTATACACTGGGTTACGTAACCGACAAAAGTGGCGAAATATAAAGTTTTGGGATCATTCATTTTTTCAGAACCGATCAATGAAACTGTAGTTTGTACTCGACAAAATTTCTACATTTGTTTTTTGTTTTCTACGCATGAGTATTAAATCTTTTGATGAGTTACCGGAGTGTTTAAGAAATCATATGACTGGTGAGGACACACACATGAGAGACAATATCAATAGGTGTCAAAATCCTACTTTTTAGTGTCGATATTAGTTTTTTTTAAACAATAAACAAGCACACACAAATACTTTTCAGCAACAATACGCTCCTGTCCGCACAGAAAGTAACGTCTCGTGTGAATGAGGCTAGCTCGTTTGTATGAATGTAAACACTTGGTGGCGCTGCCCGCTTTGGTCGCTCGAAAGATCGCCTTGTCCGCCACCAGTAATTCTGGCCGCGCCACCAGCGATGCGGCCACCTCCACGTCTGAAAGGGCACTTCACCTAATGCAATTACGTGGTGGCATAGCTCTTGTGGCCCCGTGTGAAAGGGCTCTAAAGGCAGTGTTTTTACAATTTTTATATCAAATATTTTTTTGGTCAAAATTAATCAAAATATTCTCTAGTAGAAACATAGAGTTCAATTTTCTTCACATAGTAATCTCAACAGTTCTTGAATATTTGTCGTGAGACTAGAGGACTTTGGACTTTTTAAATAAACATAAAATGTCCTAATCAAATTCCGCAATACACATGAAAAGTTTTCAAAAACGTTTGAGTATACCTTATATGAAAAATTAAACTAACTCATAACGTACCTACTGAAGAAATCTTTAATTATTTTGCCCCCACAAAAATTTATTTTTTTCAAAAAAAACGGGGGGAGGGGGAAATGTGGGGCGCTTTCCCTTCCTTTTCCCCTTAAGTTAAATAGAAAATAATACAATTGCTAGCTTTATTATTGTGTGTTGGTTGGTCAAATGAATAGTCAGGGATAGAAAACCATTTATAGTCACTCAGTATAGTCCCGTCAAGACTGAGCAACCCACTTGCCGCTAATAGACCTTATTTGCGTTTGATTAACGATATTAATTGATTTTATTAGTGATCACGCAATTTATTGCGTTAGTCTCACAAGGGACTTGATTTCTGGTTAATGAAACAAAGAACTGCGGTTTAAATCTCGGCTGGATGCAATGGGGATGGTTTTTCCAACCTCTGTCTAAGCTAATGTGGGTGCACAGCCTCTTACCTTACGATTCCTAGTCCTTATATTACGTCGTTAGTGGCCATGATGATAGACGTACTAACGAAAGAAAAATAAAAATCGATTAATTTCAACGTGTGTTCCGTTTAACTACGGAATAATTTCAACAATTAACTTTGTTTTAATGAGAACAGATAATCTCAAACATTGATATAGTAAATAATTAATTTATAATACTACGTTCTAAATTTGAAAGGATATATTTGCACGTGAAATTTAATATATTGGCAAGGCATTTAACTCATTTAGTTATTTGGTTTTCATCCTATCATTATTTTAACAGGGTGTTCGTTTTAAATCCGGTTTTATTAACTCACAAATCGTCTAAATAGGGTTAGTGATTTTTTTCATCCTCAATATTAGTACATTTTTCATATTACATTAATATAAGTGGACTATAGAACGTATATAAATTTAATTATATTGATTAGGTAAAATTGGACAAGAAAACATTATAAATATGTTTGCAAATAAATAAACAAATGTTACTATAAATCAACTAAAGTCTAACATTATATTGATTGAATGAAAGAGAATATTTCAATTAACCATTAGTGTTACTATTATTGTTATATCTTCACAGTAAAATTTGAACTATCACATAGATTGTTACGAGCAAAATAATTGTTTCAATGATGCAAGTATATTTTCAATTCTTACAAAATTCTGGTTATAGCATGAGAGGGAAACAATGTAACGTTCTTAAAATCAATATTTTCTACTAGCCTTATATTATTTTATAATTAATTTTTGTCGCTTTCTCGCATTGTTCGCGTTTGTTTTATTTATTTCTTAACGTATTGGGCTCCTGTGTAACTGAAGGACTTCCATTTTTATTGATATTTGACTTCTTGAGCTCATCTTCAGTCAAAGAATCTCCCTTTGTTGAGTATTTTGACATGCCGGGCTTATCCTTGTTGGAAGAATCTTTCTGTTTTCTGTTAAAGTATTCATCAATAGTACGAGTGTAGTTACTAAACTGCAAATCCTGAGGGTAAGGATAGGTTTCATAAGATGGATAATACGTATCGGGTAGTTTGTTCTTGTGTTTCTTGATCTGCTTGTAAATCTCTTGAGAGTACAAGTAATTCTTGTATTGGAAAGGATCGTTTTGAGGGATTGGCTTACCCTTGGGCACGTCTTTCTTGTCATTCAGTAGTTGATCAAGTTCTTCGGCTAGACGACGAATCTGTCTATGTTTTCTAGGTTGGTATCGCGAGTGTCCCCGTTCCAGTTCTTGCAGAATAGGTTTCAGGTGTCTCACCTTGATGTGTTCGTCTAGATTCTGAAATCCTTCCCTGATGCGATAACCCTGTGGAATAGGTAGGGATACGAGAGCCTCGTCATAATATGGCTGTTCCTCTTCGTCTACATCCTCTGCATATCGAGGTAACTGCTGTTGAGGTCGTAGCCTCACGTATCGCCAAGGAGAGTTGTAATCTTCTTTGTCATAATATCGGGGATCACCGTTAGTCGGACGGCGCGGATACTCCTCTTGTAGGTGGGCCAATGGATATTCCACGTCATGTTCTCCATCTTCCCTCTGCTCCTTAGGCCTGATTCGTGGCAATCTGAAGGGTTGTGCTACCTTCCTAGGAGTTTCCTCACTGTATTCATCTTCAGAACTCTCCTCGGGTTGGTTATTAGGCCTAAATTGTGGTATTATCGGTGGTTGTCCCAGCTTCCAAGGAGGTTGATCGTAAATTTCATCTTCAACACTCTCATCGGGCGGTAATTAGGTCTAAATCGTGGTGGTCTGGAGGGTTGTACCCCTCTAATAGGAGTTTCATCATGGTCTTCATTCTCAAAACTTTCTTCAGCCTCGTTACTAGGCATAAATTTTTGTATTCTCAATGGTTGTCTTGACTTCCAAAGAAGTTGTTCGTTATCTTCATCGTCAACATTCTCTCCTGTCTGGTAATTAGGCCTAAATCGTGGCAATTTGTACGGTGGTCCCAACTTCCAAGGAGGATGGTCGTTGTTTTCATCTTCTACACTCTCTTCTGTCTGGTATTTAAGCTTAAATCGTGGCAATCTTGAAGGTGGTCCAAACTTCCAAGGAGGATGGTCGTTGTTTTCATCTTCTACACTCTCTTCCATCTGATATTTAGTTTTAAATCTTGGCAATCTTGACGGTTGTCCCAACTTCCAAGGAGGTTTATCGTTGATTTCCTCTTCAACACTCTCTTTTATCTGGTATTTAGGCTGGAATCGTGGTCTTTTAGAAGGCTGCACACCCTTCCAAGAGGGCTGGGCTTTGTTTTTATCCTCGCCTCTGTCAGAGGGAGCTGACGGTAGAGGGACGTAAGCTTGTTCGTTCGAGTATTTTGTGGAGAGGGGAATTCTCGGCTTCTTCGGTAACTGAGACAGGGGCCCAATCGACTGTCCATCGAGCGGAAGTTGTTCAATAATGCGCTCGCCTGACGTTACCTCGTTGCTATCGTCTTCTGCAGACTCTTGCGAGTCCTCCACATGATCATTTGGTGCTCTGTCGTCATCTTCTGATGACTCGTCTGTAACACGAACAAGGCCAAATTATGCAACAGTCTCCTAAAAATAAATGATACTGTAAAATGGAAAGCTTTCAGTCCTACCTTGTTGGGCTTCATTATTAAATAAGCTGTAACGTAGTGGAAGCAATCAAGGTAAGCCTGCCTTTTAGGGTAAACGGAGTGTACAGTACATAATTATAGAAAGTTATGAATAATACAGTCATATTTTTCCTTGGGGATTTGTGATAGAATAACACGTATGCTAATGGTATCCTAAGATCCCAAGTAAAAATAAAGATATAATATTTATAGATCGTAATTTTCTTCTTCATCTTCTTCTCGTTTCAGCCATCTCTGGATCACGTTATTTCAACTGTTTTCTTCCTTGGGTTTTAACTTTTGCCCAGTATTCGCGCACTCGTTTTCGGTGCGCTTCCCTTCTTTCTTCAATCCACGTGTTGCCTGTTTTCAGCTTGGGCTTTTCCTGGAAACCCTGGTATACTCCAAGTTTCTTCTTAAGAGGATCACGTTCCTGGATGTCATCACTTGTGATCCCCACTTCTTGAAGATCCTTTTCCACCTCAGTGAAACAGGCCTCCTTGGTTTTCTTACTTAAAAAGTAGGAAATAATCCAGTTTGTCAACCTCTCCATGTTCGTTCGGATCATGTGACCATGGAAGGCATCCTCCTTTTCTGGATCGTGTCCGTTATCTTTTACACGTGTGTGTATAGCTCGTTATTTTATTAATGATTAGTAAAGAGACAGACTAATATAGTTTTTGCGGATAAATAAATTTGTATGGAATGTACAGATTTATCATTCTCATCACTATTTTCATAGAAAGGGCCTTATTTGAAAACTTCAAAAGTTACTAGATCTTCTTTTATGTCAAATTATGTTATTTGCGGATGTCACTTTTGATATACATTATCAATATCTATGAAATAACACTAGTAATAATATAGTAAATTGCTATAAATTTCGTCCTCAAAAAAGTTGGTATTCACAAAAAGACCTTTATATTCAAATGTTACAATAGCTATAATTGTCTGCTGATTTTGCTTTAGGACAAATGGGATCTTCACCTACACCAGTGAAAAATGAATAATTGAAAGATGAAAACGAAATTGTTTAAAGTAAAATGTCTTGGTTTGTACGTATTTACGTATAAAAAAAATGTCCCAGACATCCATCTAGCCGTCACCTTTCATGTTCTGGGTTAAATTCCTATCTCTGATTCTAGAGTTACGAGGTTTGATCCCAGTAGGTTTGAGAGGAGTTTTTAGTTTCTCTGATTGTTTTATGCATTATCATCCAATTTTCCATCTTCATTCTGTGACTTCGTGCTAGTTGATGAACTGAACTGTAGGACACACAGGATATGATGTCACTCTATCAATAAACTGAGTTTCCAGTGATGGGAAGGTCAGGGTTCAAGTCCTGGTTGAGGTTTTTTTTCTTAGTAGTTTTCTACTCTTCCCACACGTAAAATTCTGGTAAATTTCTCAAATATTACCATCCTCATACTTACCCCCTTAGTGGAAATATTTGGATAACCCAGATGAGTAGCAGCACATGATGCACACACACAAAATTTAATTCAAGTTTCGAACAGACTAAATGGATACTAAGCTATGTGGAAACAATATTATTATTATTTATTATTAATATATTATTATTATTATTATTAGCACCGCGTCTTACTACCCATTCGGGTTATACGCATTTACGCTAATGTGTAATGGTAGGGTGATTGTGAGATGAAATGAAGGACCTACAGTTTAACGTGGAATCCGAGCCAATGTGGCGGCCTGGCATTCCCCACATTCACAAGATGTCTTGTCAGAGGTGAAGGAAGGGTTTGGTAATCAGATAAATCTGTGCCGGGACCGAGGATTGTACCCCGGCCGCCAGCATAGAAGTCTGACACCTTACCCCTAGACCACCAGGTCACCGTGGAAACAATAATAAACGATCGAATGTAAAATATGATCATATATTCATTTTCAAATACATTTTAAATATTTGTATCTTATTTACGTGTTTAATAACTATTGTATGATTTCGGTAGGAAGAACAGTGGAAGTTAGTTAATAAAGTTACTAAAACAATGTTAATATATTCATACATAAAGTCATGTCATCTGCATATGTTACTTTTGATAGATATTATCAATACCTAACAAACAACATAAATAATATAAGAAAATATCGTCAATGTTGACCACAAAAAAAATATGTTTTGATTTTATCTACTGTTCTTCCAATCAAAATCAGGGTATACTTACAATTGGGATCATCTGAATAGCCATAATAAGTTTCTTGAGCAACCACGTACTGAAACATTAATAATAATAAAAGGTACGTTAGAAACTACTCACTAAATCACCTTCAAGTATTTTTTTAAAATAAATAATCATAGTATAAATCGTTTTAATTTACGTCAAATAGGGAAAATTGTGATGAATTCAGTAATAACCACTTGTAAAAAAATAAGTTTTTTAAAGGTACTATATTTCCACTTGATACCACGTAGGCCCCCCCTCTTTAACACCTAAAACCCAATATCAGACATTTATATCCAATAACATTATTGTATAATATGTAGTTATAATAAATCTTGATAGTTTCCCCTAAAATTATTTTAAAACAGTTTGATTAAGTTAGTAAGGAACAATTTTTGACAGTTATAAAAGCTATTAAAACATTTTTTATATATTCATACGTCAAGTCATGGGATTGCAGTTGTCACTTTTTATCTATACTATCAATAACTGTAAAATAACATAATAATATTATAGTAAAATGTAATCAATGTTGACCGCTAAAAAAGTTTGTATTTTTTAAAAGTTCCTTCCACCAGAATCCTGCTATTGTTACTAACATGGAGCCCGTATTGGTAGATTTTTTTAATTAAATTTCAGGATTATCTCGTCTGATTTTCTGGTAGTAAGAAAGTCGAGGATCGATTCCCAACTGTGGTCTTGAGGATGTTTTTTTTGTCCTAAAATTGTTTCCCAATTTCCTTCCACGCAAATTAGGGTATATTTCCTCCAAACTCTTATCTTTATGATCTTTTACCTTCATTGGTATAATTAATATGATCTGACAGCTTATCTCAGTCGTAATCATGTCTACCTACTGGTTCGATTACCAGCATGGCCGGAAAATGTATTATTGGTGAAATGTGGGATTCCCCTTTCACAGTGATAAATTAATGGTTGGGTGCTGGGTATTGTGTACTAGATTGTTTTAGAACCACGTCTTATGTACTAATTAAGCTAGTAGTTCTAGAGTTTAGAGGAAATGTACCCGCATTTGAGTGTAGGGAGAGTAAAAAGCTATTTTGAAAATTAAAAAAACTCAGTACACTTGTCTGCTGCAAGAGTAGAGCCTTAGACCATGCAGCCACCAAAGCAGGACTGTTCTAGACTTAAGTTAGTTTATAAGTAGTTTACTAATATAATCAATTGGTTCAGAAAGTGGACGTTAAATACATCAAATAATAATAGTAATTAATATGAGTATAGCCCGCTTTAACGATGTTGCTCTCATGTTAGACTGGCCTGCTGAAGACGGGGGAGATTGGGGTTCGAATCCCGGTTGGGTTTATTGAAAGAATTTTTTCCTGAAAGGATTCTTACTCTCCTTCCACACAAATGTGGTTAGATCACCTTGAAAACGCTTCCTCCCTCGTTCCTACCCTGTTAGATTAGTTATCATTATACGCGTATAACCTGAAAAGGTATAATTTTTAATAATATTCATGGTTTTGTTGGTAAGGAGAAATTTAAAATGAATGAATGAATTAAATTAATTAATTAATAGAATTTAAAGTTTCCTTATTAATTAATATGAACAGGGGTAGTAAGACACGGGTAAAAAACTTACCTACAACTTATAAAATATGTTACCTGCATTAAGACAGCAAACCCTAATATCACCACAAACCTCATTGTGAAACTTCTGAATGATAGCTCTTTATTTGATGAACGCTTTTACCTATTATTCTTAAATACCTTTCAGATTTAAATTTTAAGTGACCATCCTAAAATAATAATCATTATTAACGCACAATAAAGAAGATGGGGAAGGGGGGAAGGCTGTTTTGAAAAGAAAGATTGATCTTCATTAAACCAATTGTTTCGATTTGATACTTAAAACCAGAATTTAATGAACGTTAAATTTGTTAGTGTATTTTTTCTTACTACCACTATTATTATCTGTACTGTCTAAATGTTCCATAAAACTATTGTATTATAGTTTTGAGGATCAACAGCATAAAACTTAGGTTAGCTGTATTGATAAGCCATTCTCTGTAAGCCAAAACTACTGTCTGTATTCTTTATGTGTTCCGTAACAGATAAAAATATACGATACAAGTGTATTTTATAGAGCTTTGAATATATTAACGTTACTCTGCTTAAGTATGATGAGCTAACTATAGAAATTGATTTTAATGAGAATTTTACAGTCCTAAACTTGATTTAACTTTCACACACTTTAATATTGTTTGTTATCTCGACAGTATTAATATACTTTATTAATTGAGTGCAAATGTTTCTAGCAGCCAGTGAGAAAATAGTACAATCTATTATTGTAACTAGGTGATAAAATTAGTAAAAGCTTTCGCTTTAACCAGGCGATGAAATTAGAACAAGTGACTATTTTAACTAGCTGGTGATATGGTAGTCTTAAGATGGTATTTCACTGTCATATTTATTTTAAGAAAGATAACTATCTATGCTATCAAATATACAGTAAAAGAGTTGACCACCCATAATTTAAAAAAAAAACTATTACATAATATTTTCTTAAATGTTTTTACTAAATGTGATTACAAAAATCTAAGCCAATTGTGTAAAAAACTTTGATTTGACGATACATTTTTTTAAATGTGGTTGCCAAAGTTATTCTCTCTTAGTTAAAAGGAATAACACACACATGCTTTGTTTATGTCATTAAAAAAAATTAAATCACACTTTACTATTACATTTTTAGTTGCCTTGCATGTCCAGGTTAAACCATAGGAGTCTACCATTTTCTATATAAAAACCCTAGATCATGTCCTTTAACGTAGATGCTTTACTTAAAAAAAGTTGTAAAATATAATAGTTATTTTATAAAAGACAGTAGAAATACACAGCGTTGCTCATGGTAGCCACGCAATGCATTGCGTGGTTACACAGGGCAACGCTTTTATTTGCTTCAAACAGAAAGAACAAAATATCTTCATTTTACTTAGTTCAACCCAACTTTTAATACATTTTTTAAAAATTACAAAAAAATTAAGATTACACTTTTGAGAAGCACATGTTTGTACACAAGTGCACTAATGTTAATATGTTAGCCCTCTGCCTGCGGTAGATATTGCACAATAATAATAAAAGACGAACAAACAAACTTTTCAGTTTATTAATGTAGATATTTGATGGATCGTCAAAGATACATCATATTTCTATAATCAAAGAACTTTTATCAAAGAAATATGGAAGTGAAATACGGTCCTTACAAATACAAACCCCTAACCATTAGACATGCAGACAACGTCGCCAATCTCATATAATATGAAGGGTACGGGGCAGAAAATGGTTAAAGTCCAATTTTAACTAAAATTGAGTTAGTGCTACCATCTGTTAGACAATCATAAAACCTTTATAATGTACCGTATATTATGGTTAAAAGAGGTTTTTTTCATGTTGAAATTATTTTTTTAAGTTAAGTATTTGCTGGGGTTCTTGTGGGCTTTGTTGTCTTGGAAAATGTATGAATGAGCCTTTCCACTTTTTTCCTTGTACCCTCCATTTGGTCTATCTAGTTTTGAGGATATCGGGAGCTTTATCCTTACCCAATTAGTGTAAACATGTGGATAGCCCATATGGATGTAGCTCATGATATGGTTAGCCAGTTTATGAATATAAGACACGCTAATAATTTAACTTGGTAGTAAAAGTGGTGAAAGTTAATATTTTACAGGTAGTGAAAATTATGAGGCGACAGTTTTGTTTGACTAGGTGTAAAAAATAGAGGATATTATTTTAATCAGGGGTGAAAATAATACAAGGGACGATTTTAACCATACCCACCCGCCTCAGTGGCGTAGTTGGCTAACGCGCTAGTCGTGTTGAGCTCGACTGCCGAGGACGGGGAGATCGAGGTTAAAATATAGGTTGGGTGACTGGGAATGGCTTTTCCTAAATGGTTTTTCATTCCCCCTCCACGCAAATGCGGGTTCACTTCTTCAAATCCAACCTTCTTAATTCCTAGCACCATAGCGTAATTAATACTTAAGCTTATAACCCGGATGGGTAGTAAGAGGCGGTGCTAAACAATAATATTAGTTTAGTCATGGAATACATATTTTTAAATAAATTAATGCTTAAATGATTTTAAACTCTCCCAGCCCTTACACAAACCTTAGGCTTACGAAGCCAAAATGGACCCTAGAATATTAATAATAATAATAATAATTTTATTCACTTTTCATCCATTACTAACAAAGTAATCACTACAAAGTAACCAACTTTGGTGGTCTAACGCGCGACTCTCTCAGTAGAGTACCAAGACTGCCGATGATTGGAAGATCAAGGGTAAAATCTTGGTCGGGTGTACTGAGGGTGGTTTTTCCAGAATGTTTTTCCACTCTCCCTCCACGCATCCACAGGTACACTTCTTATTAAAATAACTTTCCTAATTCCTAAAACTATTAGCGTAATAATTGTACATATGCGTCCAACCCGAACGGTCAGTAAGACGCGTTACTAAAAAATCAGGAAGAGATCTTGAAGACATGAGACCCAATGCTCATGAGGGAAAAAAAGTGTGGACAACACGTATATTTATTTAATGTTAATAAATAGATTCCGTAGTTATGTTTAAAAATTGTATAAAATATTTAGTCATTCTGAAAACACTCAATAAATCCTTATTGGTTTTGAAAAGAAAACGTATGAACTTGACACAATTGGAAAAAATAAACTTGTGAATTAAGAATTTTCACCTTGATGTCACTTTATAGCTTTGTTAATGGAGCGCGGCTGTTAATGCTTGTGATTGTGTAATGGTTGTGATTTTAAGGTTATTTTATATGATTTATTTATAAATTACATATATAATATATTTTAATATGATTTTGTGGTGTGTTGTTGTGTGTGTTGTAGTGTGTGTGTGTGTGTGTGTGTGTGTGTGTGTGTGTGTGTGTGTGTGTGTGTGTGTGTGCGTATTAGCCGGCATATTTTGTCGATTTAATAGTTTACCACATACAATATAATGTGATTTTATTTTATAAAAAGGAATATTTCGATCAAAATAAATACAAAAGTTGGTAGGCACGTGGCACTATCTATGATTCAATTTCAGAGGCAGGAAGAGCTGTGAAAGATCAATGTGGTGGAAAGGAGCAACCAGATAGATATGGAAGGAAAGGCGGGATTAGGATAACGGAGGAGAGGATAGCAGATGACTCGCATAATATATCTTTATCAATGATGTATTAAAATGTTAGCTTTTGGTTTTTAGATTAGTTGACAAGTCCAGGGATCATGACGTCATAGAGTATGGAATTAGCCGGTTGCAGCCAACACACAATACCTTGGACGAGTCTCAAGACCGCCGTTTACCTTGCATGTAGCAAATATTACAGTAATTGAGCACGGACTATAATTAAAATAATGTCTTGTAAAGCTACACTCCGTTTAACCTGAGAGGTTAGTTACACTATGACCCTATCTATTAACTTAAGCCATGGGCATAGTGTAACATATTGAAAACTTGCTGCCTTTCGGGGTAAACGAAGGGTAGGTATATTTTAATTAACTGTAGTAGTACTAGTTGACATTTAGGGAAGGGATGATGAAGAACAATGTAAAGATAATATAAAGGTAGAGGAGCCACTTGTAGGAATTTGATGTCATTGCTTACGTCACCCAGTATACAAAAGCTAGTCGTGTGTCATTTGTTTTAGCCGGACAATTTACCTTAAGAGTGTTATTATTTCTTCATCTGTGTCTTAGATAAAAAAAAATTACTTAATGATAACACATTGTGTGTTTTAATGTTTAGTTATTATTATTATTAGCACGCGTCTTACTACCCGTTCAGGTTATACGCTCTTACGCTAATGTGTAATGGTAGGGTGATTGTGAGATGAAATGGAGGACTACAGTTTAACGTGGAATCCGAACCACGGTGGAGACCTGGCATTCCTCACATTCACAAGATGTCTTGTCAGAGGTGAAGGAAGGGTTTGGTAATCAGATAAATCTTTGCCGGACCTAATGTTTAGTTAATCACTTTATTACCTTTATTTACTGATTTCTAGTATTTGTTTAGTACTATACAATACTACATAAAATTATATTCTTATAGAGTGTTTAGATATTTAACGAGCTATATAAATTTAATTTAACAATAAAAGTAACTGTAATATTAACATAGCTATAATTTTTTTTCTGCATTATTTATCATTAATAATAATGATAACTAATAATACTTAGTCTCAATACCACCTAGTTACAAGTCATTGTTGGACAAGCAAACTTTTAGACTTTTTTGTGTAATTATTTACTTACGTTTTTAATCTGTACAAAAAAAATGCCATTGTACTGTTTTCCCCTGTATGAATAATCAATTAAACTTCAAAGGTAATAATATACGTTTTACTCATTCCTAAAGATCCGGAAATTTTCTGAACATGGGAGTTCTTATGTAAGAGGAAAGACACAATTAATACAAATTTACTCAAATATGTTTAATTCATTTTGCTCAAAGTGACTTTAAAAGAAATTTACAAAGTTAATTAAGGTACTTAATTTGACAAGTAAAAGGTCCTTCCCTAAATATTTCAGAATTACATGCAATATGTATAATGATAAAGGTAAATAACAGCGATTATACAAACGAGAGATCGCAAAGAAAGCTACGGAGAGAATAGCAAAATATTCAACACCCCTCCTCCCCCCCCCCAAAAAAAACTCAACCTCGCTATAAAAGTGCCCAGTTTTAATTTGTTGAAGGGATGCAACAAAACACTAATTGTGTAGATAGAAACACCAAGACAAAGGAATATCATTTAAATCTAAAGAAACTCTCAAATCGACCCAAGATCAACTATGGATATTAGAATTAGAATTAGGCCCCCTACAGTCGTGCAAAGGACATAAAAATCAAATTTTGACGAAATTTTCAGTTGCCACTAAGCAATAACTATAATTTCAAAAGAAATTATCAAAAGATGAGAAGGAAGAATTAAATTCTTTTCTAAAAGGAATATTTACATAAACACAAATACGATGTTTTATGAATAAGAAATGATGCTAACTGGACCAATGAAGATATTCTTCCAGCATTAGCATTCAAATCTATTAGTATAAAAGCATACATATTATGTCAGAAATAGAATAAGAATTCCATTGCCTGGTATTTAAACACTGAGGCACTAAACAAAATTGTTTCAATATCAGCTTGGAGTTTTGAGGAATGTAATTGGAATAATGAAAACAAGTAAATATTATTCTTTTCAAAGGCAGTGTGTGGTTTACTTGGACGATATTAATGTTGATTCTAGAGTTTGTTATGGTCATGACGATGACATGGTTCTAGGATCACACAAAAAAACACAACTCATTATGTCAATAGGTCTCAATATCAAGTGGAAGCTGCTTATTTTCTTTACGATTTAGATGCACAAATGAGCAAAGCAGTTTTACTTTAAATGTAATAGCACTTGAATCAGTTGGATTTAGCGTTTTTGCATTTGTGTAAAATCAAGAAAGAAACAGTATTAGTTTCTGGAAGTATTTGAACATATTCGAAGATAATCAATGTTTTCCGAATCATTGGAAATGATTCCCGAATTATTTGGGTATATGCAAACTTCTACGCAATCACATTTTAGATCATAGAATCACTCTCCACTCGGGAATGACTGTAAACAAGGAAAGGGTTTCATCAAATGTTCAAGGAGTATTCTGGGGAATTCCAATCTTATCTAAAAAAAATTGCATAAATGCATCTTTTGGCACTTGGAAGAGAGCGTCGGAGACTTAAATTTGCAACGGAGTTATTGTCTAAACATACAGCAAAGCCATTGTGGATTTTGGACTTATTGTTGTAAAAGAAATATCTGCATTTGTTAATCTTGTTATCAATACGTTTGACGACCTAAACTCAAGTATCACCGTTAATTATATATCAATACTCAAAAGTGGGTACGGCATGCAACTTGAGGCACAAGAAGTAATTTTGAACCGTATAGCCTCTATGTGTCTTAACATGAGAGCTGGGGAAATAACCTTACCACCACCCTTTCAACGTGAATTTTTAATTTCCATCACCTCTCCTAAAGGACTATACAAGCAAGTAAAGGAAAGAGGTACGACATATATTTTAACTCGTAGGTTGAACCAAGAATGCCTAGAACATACACATAACATAATTATCAGCTATTATAACATTCAACAGGCATAATCACATATCACTATAACAATGGTGTTGAATCTTTAACATATCCCATGTCACATCAGTTACCCGTGCAGCACAATATACCTATCACGGGACGTTGCTGAAGCCAAATCATAGCCAGTTTTGAATGCCTTCACGTACCGTGGCAGCAGACTCGATCAAATAAATTTAATGTTATTAAAACGATTGAAACTCAACCTTTATGTTTTCTAGCAGAAGTACCCGGCATTGCCTGGACAGCCATGCAATGGACTGCGTGGTTACCCCTGACAACGCCTTTCTTTGCTTCAAGCACACAGAAAAAAATCTCTTCGTTTTAGTTTTTCCAGCCCAGTTTTTAATCAATTAAAAAAATTAATATCCTAATTTTAAAATTCCAACTTTGAGGTTCCCATGTTTGTTCACAGAGGCTACTAATATTTAAATTGCAGCCCTCTACATGCGGTAGATATCGTGCGATGTTCATGAGAAAAAGACTAACAAAATTATCATTTTTGTAAATATAGATATAAATCTAAGGTTGATTCTGTTACTATGGTGCTGCTTTCTTTGAAAGTGTATTTTATGTTCAACAATCAACCGGCTCTAGGATTATCAAACTGTAGACATTATTATACACTATTATTATATACTTTTACATACTGAACACATAATGGCACAAATGTTTACATACTTTTAATGATGACTTAACAAATTTTGATAAACATAATAAAAATAAGAAGTTTTCATTTAAAAAATAAATAATTACTTTTCTTAAACCTTAAATATAGTTTTTTTAACAGCAAAAATAACAACTAAGATAACTCAAAATATTTAAAATACTTAAATATTATTATCCTCATCCAAGATGGCGAATTCCACTTATCAAGTTAAAAATGAGAAAACCCCAATCGAATATATTTAGTTCTTAATATAGTCAATTATAAAGCTATATATTATCAAACAAAATGTGCCCTCTATAGCATATGGATTTTATTAGTTATTATACATACAACTATATTTTTTAAATATGACTTTTTAATTGTTCAGTATCTTGGAGATTAAAATAATCTTACAAATGGGCTAAACAGATTTTAGAATGCATCTACCTTAATAATGTATTCCTAATTTACTATAGCAAGTACTTTAAGATGTGATCTATCTACCATAAAGTCTATGAGAAAAATATATTTAATAAGGGAATTACTAGAACTTTATTTTTTATTAAAACTATATGGCTAACCTGATTGTTGATGACATTAAAAAACCAGGAAGCTGTCTTCTGCAGCAAGCAGGGACGCAGCTAGTGATATTCATAATGACATTTTAAATTTTGGTGTAGTTTCAACATTTTACAAGAAAGTTTATTCCTAGTTTCTTGTACGTCTTCTGCATAAGTTTATAAAAAAATATCAACAGTTATGACATTGGTTTGTTCGTGTAGAAGAGTTTGATAATGTTATTTTATAATTTCTTAACTATATATTCTCAGAAATGACATTGAAACCAGGGCCTGCGGCTATTAATCGCTACAGGCGCTTTTTTGTTGGTTTATTTTTAATATTGCTATTGGTAACTACATTGATTATATATGCACTTTCAACTGGGACGTATGAAGGTGACGAACGAGTTCATACGCCCATTTTATTAGACAATCTTAATAGGGTACCAGAGATAGTAATAAAACCAGACCTTCCTATATCAAATTCAAGAAACCCACAGTGCAGTTATTATGATTGTTTCAATGTTTACAAATGTGGACACAAAGGGAGTGACAAAATATTGGTGTATGTATATCCGCTTAAAAAATATGTGGATGAACAGGCAATACCCATTGGAAGTTGGATGTCTCAAGAATTCTACCTGATTCTTCAAAGCATCATTGATAGCAGATTTTACACGCCTAATCCCGACGAAGCGTGCATCCTTGTACCATCTATTAATACATTAAATCAGAATAGATTTAGGACGTTAGAAACTTCACAAGCTTTAGCATCATTGAGCCAGTAAGTGACACTTTTATATCGACTACTTTTTCATGTTAATGCATGTTCACTTAAAAAAAAAAATTAATCATTATAAATCATAAATATCTCATGTATTATTTGATTTAATTTAATAGTAATGATGAAAGTTGAATTTAGATGTGGTGTACGGTGCTTACATTTGCATGAAGGGGGAGTGGAAAAATATTTAGGGAAAACAACCCTCATTACACCCGACCAGCATTCACACCCCGATCTACCCATCATTGGCAGTCTTCTATTGTGAGAGCGACGCCTTGGACTAAGTGGCTACCGAAGGGGTGTTTGTCAAATTAATCAGACATGTGCCTAGGAGAAGGAGGGGGACACATTTGCCCCCTATGTATTTGTTTCTTCCTCCCATTGATATTTTAAGAAATGAAAGCATACCGGTATCCTAAATAAAAAGAAGTACGGTAGAAAAGTTTTGTCAAAATATAGAAATATAGATTTAATTAATTGAAGCTATTATTGGTAGGCTTGCTTCTAGGTCCTAGTTTTACAAAGGAGAGGTGGGTGGGTAACCTAATCATTAGCAATACACTTATAACCTTTCTTATATGATTGCACCTTAAAACTTCATTTTGAATAAATTCTAGATGGATACAATACTCAGAGGAAGTGTTTTAAAACCATCCAAAAAATTATCACTTCTAAAAATAATTTTAATGTTAAATAAGCTATTAGACCTAATTAAATTATGTTAAGTTTAACACACACTACCCAACAAAAAGTTGAGTCTCTTCCATATTAGGCCTAATTCATACAAACTTAATGTTATTGATAGACTTGTGTAAAGGTAACTTTTTAAATGTAAAGCGACACTTAAAACATGTGAACCAATGCACTAGTCAAAGATAGGATCTTTGTTATATTCACATAAAAATATTTTGAATTTTTAAAACATCCATTAATTGCATCTAGGTAAAGGTAGAAAAATATAAGCCTAGAGAGGAAAAAAAATTGCATAGGCTTACTACTACTTAACTTAATTGTTTATGTTTATATATTTATTATTATTATTATTAGCACCGCGTCTTACTACCCGTTCGGGTTATACGCACTTATGCTAATGTGTAATGGTAGGATGATTGTGAGATGAAATGGAGGACCTACAGTTTAACGTGGAATCCGAACCACGGTGGCGGCCTGGCATTCCCCACATTCACAAGATGTCTTGTCAGAGGTGAAGGAAGGGTTTGGATTTATATATTTAAATTTATCCATGATTACATTATAGGCCTAGATGTAATATAATTTATTTATTTATTCAGGAGTTGTTTACAAAAAGAGCCAAGATCGGCTCGTATGCATATAAACATCTGGTCACTGGCCATTGTTTGAATTCTCTTTAGTAGTTGCTCTAAAGCAGTAATCATCAGCATCAGCTGTTTTCCAGCCTGTGGCCAGGTCAGTTTAGTATAATCCCTCCATCTTCCTCTATCCTTCTGCCATTCTTCCTCCTTTAATTGCATTCATTCTTCACCTCTCACTCACACACTTTCTGTTATCTGTTCCTCCTATCTCTTTCTTGGTATCCCTTGATATATTTCAAATTTGTTAATATTATATCAAAGTTTTCTTCTTCCTTTGAGATGTTTCTAAGATACAAAGGTTAATTTGGTTGTCAAAGTTGAAGAGAAGGAGATTGTACCTTTGAAATTTCGAGTTTTTGCACACCGCTACTGACTGACATATACTTTGTATTGTTTACAGTTGGAAAGACGGAGAGAACCATCTTATTTTCAACATGCTCCCGGGTTCTGGACCTGATTACAATTCTGTAGTGGAGCTTTCTCTGGGTCAAGCCCTGATTGCAGGGGGTGGCTTTTCTTCTTGGACATACAGATCTGGTTTTGACGTCTCGCTCCCGGTATACAGTCCCATGGCTGCGCAACTAGACTCTCAACAAATAGCTGCACAGGACAGGTTAGTTGAACAAACACATGGATTATCTCGACAATGTGTTTGAGGAAGATATGAGTTCTGATGTATACACATGTTCTCACACAACCGTGTCACTTTAAAAAATGAGGTCAACAGGGCTGAACAAATCTTAACTTATGTAGTTCACTGTTGGGAAACAAAATTTGAGACTTAGCAGCAACACAAATAGTGGCATTAATTTAAATTCTGAGGCCATTATAATCTACTATATCATTTGGTTTATTGGTGGGTAGAGAACTGGCTTGACCTGAAATGTACTATCACTATCTAAATAGGATGTATAAAAATGAATATTAAATGTATTTAATTTTTACAGTTCCTTAGTTTCCATTAGAGAGCTGTAAAGCTTATATTAATAGTGCTTATAATAAATAAAATAGTTGTTACAGGCATTGTATTTGGAGAGACCACAATCAATACAATTAAATATATTAAACAATATCTGGCACAGACAGAGAAAACATGGACAATTCAGGGAATTTCCTCAAAGATGAGGAAAAATCAGGGGATTTAAATTCTTAACTTATACTACACCTAAAAATTTTAATAAAAGTAAAAGATTTTGTTTCTCAGTGTTAAAATGCATTGTCTAAATGTAGCATTCTGCTAACATAAGATGGTTTTACAGGGTTTGTTTTTTTGACATAATTACGTAGGGACACAAATAACTTAATACCTTAAACATTAAATACTGGATAAAATCTTATAATAATGTTGATTTTTAGTTGTTGTTAGGATTGTTCTTTTAAAATATGTGATCATTGTAATAAACAGAAATATTTCCATTTACTAAGAATAATTGTAAAAAGGTTAAGTGGGGATTTTTTTTTGTAATCTTCTTCATCTCCCAGTTGCACCTGTCAACAGGGCCAGCATCCTTCTCCAATTCAGTCGGTCCATCATTGCTCCCACCTCTCTCAACTGCCAAATGTTTGGCAACCATTCCCTCTTGAAGAATTCTTTCACTCCGCCTCTTCCTCATTCTTCCTCCTGGTCGCTTCCCTCCAGGCTCCCATCTCCAACACTGCACAGCAACTATTTCTCCTTTCATCCTCTCGACATGTCCTAGCCATCTCAGCCTTTGTCTTCTTCAATACCGGTATCATTCCAACTCTCTGTTGGATAACATTTTAAAAGTTGTCTGATAAAGTCAGGGAATTTTATAGCCTAGTAAGAGTTTTGTAGCCAATTTTATATTCTACTCCTTTTCTATGTGGTTTTGGGAAACGCCCGGTTCTGTAGGAAATGCTTACACATCAAATGTTACAAAACAGTAATACTCAATTCACTGCAAAGAGGTTTATTTTTTCTTCAAAAACTTTCTTTGCATATTAAATAGTTTCCACGTATTAGCATTGTCTGCCATTAAATAATAAATTGTAAGCTTATAGTGAAGCTTTAAAATTTTGAATACTATTATTTGTTTAGCAATGAGGTGGTCCAATGGCTAAATAGTTGTTTAATAATTGAAAGATTTGTATCTGATTAAAATTTCAACTAAGTACAAATAGATACTAGATATGGGTCCGATCTAATTTCATTTGAAATTTTAACATAAAACATCAAACATGTAAGCCTATGTCAATGGTTTAACTTTTTAGTAACTTCAGCATAGAGTACTTATTTTACTTGCCTATACAATTAAATATGTAATTGTATATAAATATATTAAAATGTTTTGAAAAATATATTTATATATTGAACTATATATATATATATATATATATTAAAATTATTTATGTATAATACATATAAATATATGATTTGAAAAATATATATATATATATGATTCGAAACATTTTAATTATTAAGTACTTAGTCTGGATTCGATTTGAACCATTTTTATTCTAACATAGCCTATACAATATGAATTCAATTCAAGCTAGTATGCAAAGATTTGATTCAATTCCAAAATGGAAAATCTTGGATTCCCAAAGGCTTCCTAAATTGTACTTGTCATGTTAAATGTTTACCAGACCATGGGTGGTGGTATCGTCACAGATCAACATCCATCCAGAATATACACAGGAACTGGCTCATTTGGCGCAAGAACACTCAGAACTGCTGATGCTAGAAGCTTGTCCTAGTATGCAATCCAGTAACTATTCAATTCGCTGCAGGGGAGATGAAGTGTACCACTACCCCCAAGTTCTTAAGGTAACACAATCATATTATTATGATGAAATAAGTTTTTTTTTAAACAGCGCATCTTATTACCTCTTCAGATCACACACATATGTACTAACTAGCAATCCCGCACAGCGTTGCCTGTGACTCAATGTGGTATAAGAATTATATAACTTTTAATTGGAGTTTTGTTACTTTTGACATTTGACATTGATACCTACATGTAAATAGTAACATTGGTGGTTCTAGAGGCTATAAACTGAGGGGGAGGGAATATTTATACTGACTATTTAATTTTTCATCCATGATTCTCTTAAAAATAATGCGATATTTCTATTAAATAATAAATTTGAATTTGAAGTAGGAAAAATGCTTTTTTCACTACTTGATACATTACAGTATACGTAGGTACAATACTTATTATTTTTGTCAAAACCACACCAGGCTATAACCCGTCTTTGAATAATATATGGACGTTTAACTGGCTGAATAACAAATTAATATATTGAATTACTTAACTGTTCAAGTAAATGACTTATATTTTAATATTCATGTGCATGTTTATAAAGTTGGGGCCCCTTTATGATATTATGCTACAGGCCCCACATTAGCTAAATCCGGCACTGGTTACATACACTATAATATTTCACTGTTTCCAAAGAACCTTCTGCAAACGGCCACCAACCAATCTTTCCAACATGAAGGCCCTATAGATGATAAACAAGTATGTTTGCTCTACATCTGTGAGCAGTCTCTCGCTCGTCAATGCAAGCGGACATTTTGAGATACAGGTTAAATGAGTGTGTGTGTAAAATAATAAAATTTACATCATGTCTTATTACCTGTTTGGGATTTAGGCATACAGGAGTTAAGCTAATTAAATAAGGATGAGAAAGGCCACATTTTAGGGGAATGTTACCTGCATTTGTTTGGAGACAGAGTGAAAAACCATTTAGGAAAAAAAAAACTGTACACGCAGCCGAGATTCAAGCCCTGAACTCCCCATCACCGAAAATCCTGTCTAACACAAAAACTATGTATCATTACATGCAACCATCGATACAGGTAAAATAACAACTATATATACAATTGTTATTTAATTTATATTGCTAACAAACATTATATGCACTTTCATGATAATTGATTTTGCTACTTACATAATGCGTGTTTATATATTACATGAAAGTGTGTCGTCATCACAACTGTTTCCAACCTGTGGCCGAGTCAGTTTAGTAAAATACTCTTAATTTTTTTAGTACTGTGTCTTACTTTCCGTTTGGGTGATACACTTATCTACTAATTACACTAATGATTTTAGGTATTATTAAGGTTATATTTAAAAGAAGCTTACCTGTCTTTTTGTGGAGGGAGAGGGGAAAACCTTCTAGGAAAAACCACCCTCGGTACAGCAGACAGAGATTCAAATCTCAATCTCCCCATTATCAGCAATCTAGTCTACTGCGAATTAGTGCATTAGACCATGCAGCCACCGAAGCAGCAGCTTCTATATTCCTCCATCCTTCCGTCATTCTTCCTCCTTTAATTTCCTCCCACTCTTCTCACTCACATACCTTCTGCTATCCGCTCCTCCCATTTTCATCTCCTTTTCATCCTCATTGCACTTTCTCATGTACACCCTCTGCCCCCACTCTTTCCTGGATAGCTTCATTCCCATGGCCTCCACTTTCCTAGTCTTTCTTCCATTCAATGTCCACATTTCTGCTCCCTATGTGACTATGGGCTCAAAGTACGCCCTATACAACACTTCTTTAGACTTCAAGGAGACTTCTCTCCTCCATAGCAGGTCTCTTGCACATCTATAGAACAACTCCTCCTGCTCCCCTTTCTCATTAGATCCTCTCCACTTCTACCTTTTGCCTCACTCACACTACCAAGATATTTTACGCTCTGTACTTTTCTCAGATTTACTCCATCCAACCTTATAGCTTTACTAGGCCTTATCCTCTTCCTTGTGATTACCATCACTTAACACTTTGCCATTCTAAATTTCATTCCACACTATTTCACCTCCTCATTTCTTTCATTCCTGTAGCTGTATCTTTACTTCCTCTTCACCCCACATCATCAAGTCATCAGCATGGTGAGGGTAATGATGAATGTGGGTATATGTATTTATACTTTATCTCTATTTAGTTTTTCTCTCTTCATTTATGTCTGTTTTAATATGTATTCATTTATATAAATTTCTTTGAGTTTAACATATTTGAACCAATATTTTTTTCGCAGACATATAAATTAGTTTTGAATTATTATATATTAATGTTACATGTATGTTTATACCTTTATCTGATCAGTATAAGAAAGGGCATTAGTCTTATTTTCTCCTAAATATATATTATTATCATCATGGTCATTATTATTTCTATAAATGGACAAAGATTTGACTTGAAAATGCTGTTTCTTGATGCTGTTGCTTAGTTACCCACTACCCTAGAAAGGACAAGTGTCTTTCCATGTAAAGAGTTCTTGACTAAATTGCCGAGGGGGTTTAATTGGGTGCAATTATAAAATAGGTTAAAAATTTTGTTAGCGATTCCAAGCCCTTGATAATCATATACATTGTAAAACTTTTTTTTTTCCAGCGTTCAAAGTTTTGCCTGGTTATACGCGGTGCTCGGCTAGGTCAACCATCTTTAATGGATGCAATGGCTGCAGGCTGTATTCCTGTGATGTGTGCTGATTCTCTTGTTATGCCATTCCAAGATGTAATTGATTGGAAAAGGTTAGTTAATTTGTGTGGTGCAATCATTAAATAATCATTTCTACATCTATTTGTGTTGACGTACTTAACTTGTTTATGTATGGAATCTTAAGTATTTATTTTCATTAAAATAAACTTTTATTTCTAATTACACTTCACTGACTGCATTTAATTCATTATTATTAACACATGATTGCCATATTTCTTTAATTCTAACACACCATCAATTGTTGTTGTTTTTTTTTATTATTATTATTATTATTATTATTATTATTATTATTACTATCATCATCATTACCGCATCTTACTACCCATTCGGTTGTACACACTTACGCTAATGTGTAATGTAGGGTGTTGTGAGAGGAAAGGAGGACCTACAGTTTAACGTGGATCCGAACCACGGTGGAGGCCTGGCATTCCACACATTCACAAGTTGTCATTAATGCACGTCTTGTCAGAGGTGAAGAAAGGGTTTGGTAATCAGATAAATCTAACCATCAATTGTAAAACGTACCTTAATCTTTCAGAACCACCAACAGAAAAAAAAAAACTTTTGAGCCTAAAAAAAACCAAATAAAATACCCAATATCTAATAAATATTTTTATCACTGGATTTAATTTACAAACAACAATAGTACCCTTTATTTATCACTAGGTATGTTTTTCATTTCTTCCTTCTGAATGAATATTAGTTTAGATACATTTCGGTGGCTGCATGGTCTAAGGTGCTACTCCTGCACTAGACTAGACTGTTGATGACAAGGAGATCAAGGTTTGAATCTTGGTCAGGTGTAGTGAGGGTGCTTTTCCAAAATGGTTTTTCACTCTCCCTCCATGCAAATTGGGTACATTACCTATAAATATAACCTTCCTAATCCCTAAAAGTATTACCGTAATTAGTAAATAAGCATAGAACTTGAATGGGTAGTAAAACCCGGTGATGTAAATTATATAATTCAATCTGATTCTTCTGAAACGTATTTATTTTTACCATCCCATGATAGATTGTTTTCTGGGCCATCGAAAATGTTGGTCAAAAAAGAACTTTGTTTCTAAAACACTATTGATTCTAATTCACACCCTGTTTTTAGATACATTTAAAATAGGGACAAAAAAAAGTGTCTTAGAATTAAAGAAATACGGAATATTTTAAAATCATAAAATAACAAAATAAGTTCAGAGAATTCATGCATATTAAATAAAACATGATGGCCGACCTCCAAAAACACACTCAAAACAAGTTCAGAGTATTAATGCATATTAAATAAAACATAATGGCCGACCTCCTCGGACACACTCAAAACAAAGTGAATGTATTTTGGTTTTGATTATTTTAAGGGTTTTCTCTATAAATGGGTGTTAAGTTTTTGGGGATTTTTCTAAATAGGATGTCAAACTTAATTTCTCGATAATGTTGGTATTATTACTTTTAAATGCATATCAACAGACAGGCATTGAATCATTGTAATTACAGCAATATCCATATATAAGGGACTACATTTCAATCACGTGCTAAGGCAAAAGTCCTGGGTTCGATTTCTGTGTCCAGGTGTCGATTTTCTACTAATTTAAATATTTGTATCAAAAGAATTGCAAATCGATCTAATATCATGATTTTCACTACCTTAAGCCTTAGCTTTCAAATACCAGTAAGTACATGTTGGTTCTGGCATTGAAATGAAGCAGAAAAACTAAAATTGATTAACTTTGCATTTTGACCATTATTAGTTATTTTGCTGTTTTCATTTCAGTGTTGGCAATTAATAACTGTACTTAGATTATCTTTGTGATTTTGAAGTCAAGAAAGATTGGATTTATGTAAAAACTAATCAATCAGCTTGTTGCTTTGCAATTTTGCGCCACATGAAAGGGTAGAGGTTACATAGAGTACCTAATTTAAAGTTGCAAAACAACATGCAGTTTGGTAAAAAAAAAAAGATTATAGATAGATGGGGTGGATAAATGAATGGCACATTAAAAAGTTGGTAACATTTGTAAATAAAAATATTAGTATGGATAACTATTCATGGCAATTAAATCATGAAATGTAAGGTTATTTAAGAAAGAAATATATAAGAATTAGCAATTTAAGTACCGTAATAATACAAATTTTCATTCATAAAATGACAGTAAAATTAGAAAAATTAAAACAGTAAATTGATCAGTAACAGCAAAAAATTGCTATTATATTATAATATTATATTTAAAGAAGGTATAGGAAAGGTGGATAGAAACATATAAATAGGACAAACACATTTCCTTATATTCAATTATTAGGTTTATTGTTTTTTTTTTGCAAATGTAAATGTAAATAAAAATCATTTTTAATGGGAGGTTGGATGAATGGAGGGGAGAATGGTACTCTGCATTGCACAAGCTTTCTCTGAGTTTTATCTTAGAATATAGACATTTACTAAAAACTTGTAAGATTTGTGAAACAAAATAATATACATTGTTACAGAAACATTGAGAAAAGAGTAACCTATCTGTCCACTAAAAAACATACCTAACATTCAATTCAATGTTTAAACGCTTGAATGAGAAATATATATATTTTTTCTTGTAACTAAGAAAATATTAACTTTATGAAAATACATTTCAAACAATAGAATTTAAAATTTAATACTACTACATCTTTTCAATGATAAGTTATTTTGTATTTCAAATAGTTGTGGAGATGTGATAAAAATTGAATATATCTACTTATGTGAAGTACCCTCAAAGTCATTTTAATGGAAAATTCAAATTACCATTTTGTTTGTAATGTTAAACAGAGCCCGAATACAAAATTTAAGAAAAAGCATTATAGCGGATTTTGAGAAAATCTATAATTTAATTTTGGACCTTCAGTAAACTACTCTTAATTTTAGGGTTAGATAATCTAATTCAAAAAACTCCTTGGAAGAACCTTACGAAGACCCTAGATACCAAGTCTTTGCCTGATTGCTAAAATGTTTTTGTTTCTAGTCTGAGATACAAACAGATGGCATCACAAAAACCACTTTTCGGTTTCATAACGTCATGAAATGTCAACATTTATTAAAATCTTGAATTTGACTAGATCGAATATCACAATACCTCTCTCGCTCTCTGAGGGGTTGTGTGAAAGTAAAAATTGATGTTTTAAATTTGTAAAGTGTAACTGAGAAAAACAATCACGTCATATTTATTTTCTATGTTTTTTAATACTGAAAATATGCAGACTTTACATCACTTCTTTAACTATACTTGCTCATCTCCTCTTTTATTTATATTCTATTTTAATTAATTAATCTTTTACAGAGCCGCTATTTTTATTCTCGAGGAGAATTTAAACAGCCTCATGGAAGTGTTGTTGAGTGTGTCAGACGAGCATGTCACAGAGATGCAGGTTCAAGGCAGTTGGTTGTACCAGAGCTACTTCTCTTCTATCAATGCAGTCACTCAGACCACACTGGAGATCCTCAATGACCGGGTGTTCGCCCAGCGGGCGCGCACTTTCGAAGATTGGAACCTGCCGCCCAATCCGGTGAGTGTAAGGTTGAGGTTGGAAAGGATGAACAAAGTTTAGATCTTATTTTAACTACCATAATCCGTTTTGCTTGGGGTAGGTTTTTTGAACCCTCTAATTCTTTTTAATAATAATAATAATAATAATATTTAGCACCATGTCTTACTACCCGTTCGGGTTATACGCTTTAAGTACTAATTACGCAAATGGATTAGGAATTGGGAAGGTTTAATTAAAGGAAGTGAACCCGCATTTGCGTGGAGGGAGAGTGGAAAACCATTTAGGAAAAACCACCCCAGTTCACCCGACCGAGATTCGAACCTCGATCTTCCCGTCCTCAGCAGTCGAGCTTCAACACGACAAGCGCGTTAGCCAACTACGCCACCGAGGCGGGTAATTCTTTTTAAATTCATGGATTGGGAAAAAATTAAGTATATGTAAATATTTTTTTCAAATGGAATTTGAATTATTTTTAGAGCAATATTGATACATACAAGTGGTTTAGTCCAACATAATAAATGGTACAAACCTAACATCAAGATCCTAGAACAGGGATGTCAAATCTTAGGCATGCAAACGTGATTTGGGTGGCAAGCTAACATGAAAAAAATATATATAATAACTATTATATTTGACAACATGGTTTAATTTTTTGAAGTAGTCCCCCTAAATAATATTTTATTGTACATGTCACAATGGACTTAGTAAAGTCGACGGCTAGAAATGGTTTCTCTATCTATCTATTTCTATCTGTCCCTCTCTTTCTATCTCTTTTTCTCTTTATGTAATATTATTAATTATTATTAATATATATAAATTATTATTTATATTTAATATATTATTAATTTTTGGTACTACCTTCAATGTAATTACTTTAAGAGATGGAAATTAATATCGTATCAGACACTCACTTTGACAATTTAATCAATTTTCTTTAAAATCTAGGCAAGTAAAATATTTACAGTTTGGCATAAGCTGTTCATTACATTTCATAATATTCAACAAGTTTTAATTTTTAAATATTCATTAAAAAATACAAATAAAAGGAAATGCACTAGACTAGTCAAAAATTCTGTTAGTCCTTAAGTGGCACACTAGTCAGAAAAGTTTGACCATCATTGTCCTAGGCCAATAATTTACCCATCAATGTGAACTAAAATTGGAATTAAAGAAAACGAATATCACACCAATATTGACCTCTCTAACAGTCGACCTCGGTGGTCTTGTGGTCTCAGGACCCAATGCTCTTGAGTTCAAACCCAGCCGAGCTCGACAGATATTTCTTGAGTGATAAACATTTGTAGCACAACTTCCTTCGGAGGAGAAGTAAAGCCGTCGGTCCCATGTAGATTGTGGCATGTAAAATATCCCCGGAAGGTATGTGAAAAATACATAAGCCCTTTCTCCCTCACTCACATAAATTCTCGTGGGTTGATATAATCAGTCCGTTCAGAAAGTGGATGTTAAATACCTCAAATAAAATAAATTGAAATTAAACTCTTACACTCCTCATGATTGCTAAGATTTGAATTTGGATTCTATATTTAAATTCCTCAGATAAAATAAAGCTCAGGATTTGAGATTCAAATTTGAGTAAAGTGTATTCAACCCCATATCTACTTTTTACATATAAAATATATAAAAAGTTAAAACACTTAAAATAGATTAGGTCTATCAATAGGTTGTGTTGAAATGGGCCGGGCCAACTATAAACTATTAAAAACTTAAATTACAGTAAAACCTCATCCATTTGACCAGATTAACGGTAATTTGGAAATTATAGAAAAATGCATTAAAACACTCACTCTGTGGCTACTGTATAGTAATTAATTAATGTATTTGAAAGGAATTTTTTTGATAAAACATAAATTATTCATCTCATAAAAATTTGCCACAAAAAAAATTAATAATGCAAAATTTCAATATGGGCTGGATAGACAACGTTCCACTGTGCATGTAATACCTGGTCAAAATTTAAGTACTTACATTTTTTTTAAATAAAGAGGACATTAAGCTATAGTTTTTAAAGTATTATTATTATCATCATCATCATCATCATCTATTTCCAGCTTGTGGCAGGGTCAATTTATTAAAATGCCTCCATCTCCTCATCTATCCCTCCACCATTTTTCTCCTCTCACTCACAAACATGCTGGTATCTGCTCCTCCAATCTGTTTCTTGATCTCCCTTGAGATCGTTTTCCCACATACTTCATCTCCTTTTCCATCCTAATTGCATGTCTATACCCTCACACTCTTGTTTTTTTTTATTAATCTCACCTACTACATGTACCCCTGGTCTTTCCTAGATCATTTCATTCCTAAACTGTTTTTCCTGATGACAACTAACGTGTTCCTCACAAATTTCATTCCCATGGCCCCCACTTTACTGACCTCGCTTACAGCCAATGCCCTGTTTTTGCTGCATACATAACTTTGTATACAAAGTACGCACGATAGAGAACACTACCTTACACTTCAAGGGAAGATTACAACCAGGCCTCGATAGAAGCATAGTTCCTACCTCCATCATTATTATCATAATCATCATGAACTGTTTCCAGCCTGTGGCCGCACCTTCTTAGTAAAAGGCCTCCATTTTCCCCTGTCCTTCGCCATTCTTCCTATCCATTCTTCTCCTCTTACTCACACACTTGCTGTAACCCTGCTCTTTCCATCTTCTTCTTGGTCTCCCTGTGCACTTTTCCCTCCAAACTTCAATTCCAACTCACCTTACCTGGGAGGTTTAATAGATTGATCTTTTAATTTTTAAATTCTCATCAAGGATGTCAAACTTGGTTGTTTGATACCTGATACCCTTGAATCTTACTGGTGTCGAACGAATCGAGAATCAATCTTAATGTTAGGCTCTTGCAGCTTCGGTTCTTAGCTCTCAATGAAAGAACTGCCAACTAAGCCAAATGACAAAATTCAGATTGATTCTCTTATATAGTAATATTAGTTTATTTGATGTTACTTGCTATATATTTTGGTTCGTTTAGTAACCCTATTTGGTTAATTTAAAAGAATTGTGTATTATACTTTTTTTTTAAATTATTCACAAATGTTTGAGTCAGGGTGGCTTTATTTTTAGGTAAAAATATATGCTTAATGTTGTAAATCTTAATTATTTTATTAATTATATATAGTAAGCTTTATACTTGGTGAGATAGATCTTTTTCTTTGTTAAAATTACAAATTAATTGTGTTTTATTACCATTAAATTTTTTTAGTTTTATTACTATGCTATGAAGTTGAATAAATACGTTTTTATATGAGGTTGGAAGCTTGGAAAAAATAATGAAATAGGAAATGTTCAAGAATCGAAATCAAGAATCAAAAAATCTAGTATAAACTTAAGAATCAGATGGATTAAATAGCCAAGCTATTATAATAATTGTTAGTTATGGTTATATCCAGGGCTGTACCAGGGCTGTAGAGTCGGTACGGCAAGGCTTAGACTCTGACCCCGACTCTTCTATTTTTCTACTGTCTGACTCTTGACACTTTCATAAATGGCTGAAGTATATTAATTAAATAATAACAAATTTGCTGCATTAAAATGCTACAATACAGATGATTCATAGAAAGTTTCTTTGACATTGTATTGTGAGGGTATATTTAACTAAATTTGTCAATCCAACCCAAAAATATTGGTCCTAAATAAGGGAAAAAGTATAAAATATGGCTATAATATTATAAATTCTTATTTTGAAACCATATCGGAGTCTGTACATTTTTACTGTCTCCACCCAAAACTGCTTCAGACTCCACAGCCCTGATTATAGCCGCATCTAAAGCTCATATTTTTTAAATTGGAAAATACTAAGAATCAGAATCGAGAGAAGCCGGTATCGTGACACTCTATTTTTCATATAAATAACTTGATTACAATACTCTTACATCCTCTTTGTTCATCAGAGTTGTCACAAGTGTTCTCTTGGTTCCAGCTAGCCGCCAGATCCCCACTATTCCTGCAGCTCACTGCCCCACGCTCGCAAGGTTTCACGGCGGTGATACTCACATACGACAGAGTCGAAAGTTTATTTCTACTCATTCAAAAGTTAGCGAAAGTTCCTAGCCTCAACAAGATATTGATAGTATGGAATAATCAGCGTAAATCTCCTCCACACTGTAAGTTATTTACTTGAATGGGTGTCCGAAGTTGCACATTCATAACTGGCCTGTTTCATTATTACTTAACATTATAAATGTTTAACAATGAGGAAGCCCAATGGCTTAACAATTTTATTATAATGAAAATTGATTAAAAAATAAGGTAAAAAAGGAAAATAGACTAATAAGTATGGATGAGATCTTGAATCCCTTGAATCCTTAAGTATATTTGAGATTTAAGGATTTGAGAAAATTTTGTATTCAAGACTCATATCCTTAAACAAAATTGTTTTCAATTTTCCAAGTGAAATTGTTTTAGAGCTCTAATACTGCTTATTTGTGGTTCAGGACCTATATTGTTGTTATTACCATTAATTATTACAGGATGAATTTAACAATCAAGCCCCAGACCAGTAATTTAACACTTTACTGAATGTATGAATGTTAAAATGAATATAAAGAATGTTAACATTTAGTTACTATTTGTATTTTCTATCATTCTATTATATTTAAATTTCCTCTCAGGCTCATAATTTTTTCCAAGATTTGGATTCGAGATTTGGGATTCAAAGATTCAGATTCATAAAATAATGAATTTAACCCAACTCTAACTATTATTAGTGTAATTTTATTAATAGTATAGTTCATATTGACTTGACTTAAAAGTAGATTTAGTACTGTTTCTAGCTCTTAGATAAAGCTCTTACTGTGTAAATTGTACTGTAAAATATGAATATAAAACAAAGTTTTATAAATGAGTGTCTTTACTGATTTATAAAAACTTTCATTAGAAAGATGTATTTCTTCGACAAGTGACAGGTAGGTAGTATATTAAGGTGGATGGCCCGTGCGTGGATCCAATGCTTATCAAGTGGTCCGCTACTGGGAAAAGTTGGAAAAACACTGGTATAGGGCACTACTGTTCCAATGTACTGGACTGCCGATGAGGGAGAGATCGAGGTTTGAATCCTGTTCAGGTGTACTGATGAGGGTTTTTGATAAAATTATTTTTCACCTCTCTCTCTCTCCATGCAAGTGTGGATACACTTCCTCTAAATTCAACCTTCCTAATTCCTAACACATAGCCGTAATTAGTATATATGCATACAATTTGAATGGGTAGTAAGACTCGCTGACAAAATAAAATATTCTTTATCTTAGAGTTATAAATATCAAAAGGTGATTATTTAGGGTTGTTGGTCTTTTTTTTAGGGATGACCCCTTTAAATCCTCTAATCCCCAAGGATATTATAGATTTAAGGATTCAGAAAAAAATATCAAATTCTAGGTTTGAAAAAATTACTTTTTATCCATTTTGATTACTGGTATGAATTTATTTCTTTAGAGCTGTTATGTTGTTTACTGGTTTTTTCAGGCAACATATTGATGACACAAACCTGACAACTAGACCCCAAACAATTAATTTACCAATTAATGTTATGAAAGTGAGAATTGAATGAAAAATATTACATATGAGGAAAACCAACAGTTATATTTATGATAGTTTATAAGATTGGAATTAAAAGGTAAAATAAAACTTATAAATTTAGAAAAAATGGATTTGACCTATCTATAAAAAAAATTCAGTCGGACTGCCATGGTTTTTAGTACATGTAAATTAACTATCACAAAGTCGAACCCCTTAGATCAGTCAGTAGCGAGTCTGCCCGCTAAGCTAAGTGTACCGAGTTCACTTCTTGGCATGGCCAAAAAAATATTAATGGTTAAATGTGCACTTCCCCTTTCACAGTGATGAATTAACAGACAGGAGGTGGATGTTATGTTTGTTCTAAATTTAAGTTAGTTTATAAATTATGTACTTTTTCAGCCAAACTTTACATAGAGACTGTTTTCCTGTAAATTTGCTTTGACAATTATGCTATCTAGTCAAATATTTATTTTATTATTATTTTTCCAGCATCCATGATCCCAAAGATTGACAAGCCCCTGAAAATAATAAAAACAACAGCAAACAAGCTGTCAAATCGTTTCTATCCATATGAAGAAATTGAGACTGAAGCAATCCTCACGATAGACGACGACATTTTAATGTTGACAGCAGACGAACTAGAATTTGGTTATGAGGTATGTTTTCTTTGATTAGTTACACTTTAATGTAACAATCATTAAGTTGGTATCAATGTTTTAATATATATTACTGAAACTCTTGGTACATGCCCAAGAGAAACATTCTCTTCTAGTATGGTCTGCTGGTAAGAATAAATTCAGGGTTTACTTAGGATTTTTTCCATAAAGGATTTCCCTCTCAACTTCCAAGCAAATGCAGGTATATTTCTTCTGAAATTTACCTTCCTCATCCCTATCCTAGTTGTGTAAATATGCATATAGTCAAGGCTGGTGGTAAGACATGGGCATCATCATTGTTGACTGTTTCCACCTTTTGGCCGGTAAAATGCCTCCATATTACTGTCTCTCTTCAACATTCTTTTCCTCTCACTTGCACACTTTCTGTTATCTGCTCCTCCAAGACCCTAACAAATATTTGTAAGTTCACAATGCTAATGATTACTATTGATTAGCAATAGTTGATATTCAAAGCTTTAATAACAACATTCTTTTAAAATTTGTTTGAGTAAGTATTTTTAATTGGAATTTGTTTTAGAGCTCTAATACTGCTTATTGATGGTCCATGCTCAATACATTTATTTAAAAAGCTTAAATTATTGTTAAGGGGTCTGGTTGTTAACACTTAACTGGGTTTATAAATGTTATAATGAACGGATTTAATAAAAATACATTTAGATAATATTTCTATTCTTTATTTCTCTAATAGGTTTCATAATAAAATAAATTAAATACATATATAAAACTATTGGAGTGAAGCAGGGAAGAGGCCCCTCACCACAACTATTTGTAGTGGTAATGGACATGAACAAAGCGGGAGGAAAATTTGGGGAGGAACGGATGAAGGCCATGATGGTTGCTGATGTCTTGATGGTATTGGGGGAGAATGAAGAGGAATGGAATGAGGAAGTGCAGGAGTGTGGAGTGAAATTTAGCACGGCAAAGTGTGAAGTGATGGTAATGACAAGGAAGAGGTTGAGGCATAGTAAAGCTATACATTTGAATGGAGTAGATTTGAGAAAAGTACAGAATGCAGAATAACTTGAAAGCGTGATTGAGGTGAAAGGTAGAAGTGGAGAGAATTTAATGAGAAGAGGACAATAGGGAGAGTTGTTTTATAGGTGTGTAAGAGACCTATAGAGAAGAGAAGTGCCCTTGAAGTATAAGGAAGTGTTGTAGAGGGTGTACTTTGTACCAAATGTCACATATGAAGTAATATGGACATGAATATAATGGAGACTAGGAGAGTTGAGACCATTATAATTAAGTTTGCGAGGGGCATGTTAGCTGTCATGGGGAGAAGCAAGACTAGGAATGAAGTTATCCGGGGAAGAGTGGGGGTACATGGAGTACATGAGATAGTAAAGGAAGCAAGATCTAGATGACATGGGCATGTAATGAGGATGGAAAAAAAATAAATAGAGGATGCCAAAGAATATAATGGAAATGAAGTATGTGGAAAAAAAGGCTGCAAGGGAGGCCAATAAAGAAATGGGAGGATCTTATAACAGAAAGTGTTCATGTTACAAGAGAAGAATGGAAAAAATTAATTGAGTAATCATGGTGGAAGGATAAACATCATCATCATCATGATAATTGGTTCCAAAAATTATATTTGATTCCAAGCTCCTTGGGTATTCTAGGTTCTGCCCCCTTTCCATATTGTGAATTTATTATTGTAGTTTTATTATCTTTTCTCCAGGAAAATGCAGCATTAATTCCTTCCTTAAATCTCCCCACCAATAGTTAACGACACTGAAATATTGCAAGACATGTTTTTACGGACTTTTACTATCACATTAAAATGAATACCAAAATATTGTATATAGAGTTTATTGTACCATTTTTAAATGTATTTTACACACACAAAATAATATGAAATTTGATATTTTTACAAAATTGACTATATGTCACTTTATATATGAATAATGGTCAATAAAGTCAATTTTAACAAGAATTATAAATACAAAAACTACACAAATTTTTATTAATTAACAGTCATCAGCTTTCTTTGCCTTTATTTGTCATCAATTGTCAGAAAATGGTTTCTTAATATTCTTGTGACCATTCAAAGTTCCTATTCTAAAAAATTTAATTCGAAGCGGACTTGAACCGAATGTATGAAATATTCTCAAAGTTTTAAAATCTTTTGTTAATTGTTTAATCCTTGAAAAAATATTATATTGTGATCATTGATAAAAATTTATGCACTAAAAATACTTGGAATTGTTTTAGTGTACAATTGTTTATAATATTTCTCTCTACTGTGATAAATCAAGTTATCATCACAACATTTAACTCAATTACTTCAGGTTTTTTTCATGCATATATTAATTTGTTCTATAAATAACAGCGCAAATGGGAATAATTGACTATAAATTGAGTATTTTAGCTATCATTAATTTATTGTCTAAGCTTCATAATAATTGTTGAAGCCAAATTATTTTTATTGAAGCGAAGTTGAAGCTGATGTTTGTTTCAAAGCCAATTCAAAGCCCTATTTTCAAACAAATACCATTGGTAAAGAAGTAAAATATGTGTATGATTATCTGGTTTTTATGACATTCATATTGTAACCAAAAGTAAATATTTAAAATCTAGGACTGAGAAATTTATCCATAATTTGTCTACTCATAAAAAAAACTACACCACTTGATTTTGAGGGGATTTTTTTTAAATACTTTTAGCCAAAAATATTGGACATTGAATAAAAGAAACAAGAAAAAAGGAGGCCATGGGAATGAAATTTGTGAAGAACATCTTAGCTGCCATGAGGAGAAACAAGATTAGGAATGGAGTTATCTGGGAAAGAGTGGAGGAACGGGGTACATGAGATAGTAGAGGAAGCAAAACTGAGATGGTATGGGCATGTAATGAGGATGGAAAAAGAGAGGTTGCCAAAGAGAATATTGAGAGATGAAGTAAATAGGGAAAATACTGCAAAAGAGACCAGGTAAATAGGGAAAAGACTGCAAAGGAGACCAAGAAAGAGATGGGAGGAGTATATAATAGAAAATATTTAAATGAGAGGAAGAGTGGTCTAAGGATAAAGGAATATGAAGGCATTTTACTAAACTGACCCAACAACAGGCTGGAAACAAATGAGGGTGATGAGATGATTATGTTGGTGATGATGATGATTATGTTGGGGGTGATGATGATAATGATGATGATACCAAAATACAAACATTTATTTACCAAAATCCAATCATTATATTAACCACACATCAATGGCCCTATTAATGTGTAATGTCTTCCCCAGGTATGGAGGGAGTTCCCGGACCGTATTGTGGGGTTCCCTTCTCGCACCCATGTCTGGGACAACGTCAGCATGCACTGGAAATACGAATCTGAGTGGACAAACAAATCTCTATGGTGCTCACTGGGGCTGCGTTTCACCACAAGGTAAACAAAATTTTACTGAAACCTAAAAACTCATTTCATGGCTGCTTAGCCGCCATATTGGATACAAGACTATGCTCAAGCCAGAAACCATATTAAAGTGTTTTTTCTATGTTCTTTATTGGAAAACAACAAAATAAGTTGAATACAGAAAACCCCACCACAATGCAACATATGATTTGAGCTGTATTACCTATTTAAGTGGGGTGAGCGAGATTCTTAGAATTAAAAAAACTAGTTTGAACCATTTAATAATAACAAAATACCAATAGATTTAACTGTAAAATGACTAAAGATTTTCTCCTTAAGCTTTTTACCATTTCAGGGGTGTACTCAATTTTTTTTGTATCTTTTTATAAGGATCTCAGCCACCTCTCTGGTCTAGACTAGTCGTCAGAGTTCTTAGCTACAGATCCAGAGACCCCAGTTTTGATCCCCAGCTCTTCAAGATTTTTCTGTAAATGGGGTCAACCCAGCCTTGTGAGGACAATTGAGGAACTGTTTCAATAGAGAAGGACTGGTAGCGGTTTTGTTCTATAAAACTGAGATTAGTGGCCAGAGGGTTCATTGTACTAACCACACGACACCCCATACCTACAAATGTTGACATTATTTTCACCAAATCACTCGATCGGTATGGTTGATTGTGGTCTGATGCCATAGAGTTTTTTTAATAAATTCATAATCAAATCTTTGTTAAGAACCATAAATTCCATCATTTATTGCCTCAATTATATCTATGAAATAAAGTGCATGAAGCATGCATAATGTCATCAGTAAAAGTGATAGAATTCTAGAAAATGAAGCACAATTAAAATTTAAAAAAATCTAAGACATAATTACATACACATCAACACTTTAATATTTTGATTTTGAATTATAAAATCTTGACTAATCTTAAGGCCTCAAGAATTTGAAAGATCTATCTCAATTTTCCTGACCAGAGCAATACTTGAGTAATAATCCTTGTGACTATTTAAAACATTCACTAGTTGAAAGATACACCTATGTAAAAGAGAAGTGTTGTGTAGTGTAAGTAAATGCTGATTAGTGTTTACTTTGTACCCATAGTTATGAATACAGCAGTAATATGGACATTGGATGTAAGAAAGACAAGGAAAGTGGAGGCCATGGGAATGAAGTTTATTTTTATGTCCAACCACGAGAAACAGGATTAGAAATGAAGTTGTTTGGGCAAGAATTGGAATGTATGAGATAGTAAATAAAACAGGGTGAGATGGTATGGTCATGTAATGAGAATGTTGGCTCATGTTAGATAATAGATGGAGGAAGCAAGGGTGATATGTTATAGTCATGCAATGAGGATGTTGGAGTACATGAGATAGTTGAGGAAGCAAGGTTGAGATAGTGTAGTCATGTAATGAGGATGTTGGAGTACATGAGATAGTTGAGGAAGCAAGTTGAGATAGTGTGTAGTCATGTAATGAGGATGTTGGGATACTTGAGATAGTTGAGGAAGCAAGGTTGAGATAGTGTGGTCATGTAATGAGGATGTTGGAGTACATGAGATAGTTGAGGAAGCAAGGTTGAGATAGTGTAGTCATGTAATGAGGATGTTGGAGTACATGAGATAGTTGAGGAAGCAAGGTTGAGATAGTGTGGTCATGTAATGAGGATGTTGGGATACTTGAGATAGTAGAGGAAGCAAGGTTGAGATAGTGTAGTCATGTAATGAGGATGTTGGAGTACATTAAATAGTTGAGGAAGCAAGGTTAAGATAGTGTGGTCATGTAATGAGGATGTTGGGATACTTGAGATAGTAGAGGAAGCAAGGTTGAGATAGTGTAGTCATGTAATGAGGATGTTGGGATACTTGAGATAGTTGAGGAAGCAAGGTTAAGATAGTGTGGTCATGTAATGAGGATGTTGGGATACTTGAGATAGTTGAGGAAGCAAGGTTGAGATAGTGTGGTCATGTAATGAGGATGTTGGGATACTTGAGATAGTAGAGGAAGCAAGGTTGAGATAGTGTAGTCATGTAATGAGGATGTTGGAGTACATTAAATAGTTGAGGAAGCAAGGTTAGATAGTGTGGTCATGTAATGAGGATGTTGGGATACTTGAGATAGTTGAGGAAGCAAGGTTGAGATAGTGTGGTCATGTAATGAGGATGTTGGGATACTGAGATAGTAGAGGAAGAAAGGTTGAGATAGTGTGGTCATGTAATGAGGATGGCAAAGTAAGGGATCCAAAAGAGATGGGAGTAGCAAATAGCAGCAAGTGAGAATAGAAGAATGGAAGCAAATAAAGGAGGAAGAAGGGTGAAGTACAGAGTATGTTGAAGGCATTTTACTAAACTGACCCGGCCACAAGCTGAAAACAGTTGATGATTACAATGACTAATTGGCCAGATAAGCATTAGAAATACTTCTTATTTAATAACTTAGCTACAAAACATTTAGTGTTGATCTCTTACTATTTTTTCGTTTATATCCAGTACTGGAGCTATCTGTACACAACTGCCATGCCTGGTAATATTAAGGAGTGGGTGGACCAACACATGAACTGTGAAGACATTGCCATGAACTTCCTGGTTGCAAACGTCACGCAGAAGGCACCAATCAAAGTAAGTCACATTGACCCTTTCCCTGGTACTCTACACATTTAAACAGTTGGAACTAGAGGTGGGCAGAGCTGTCCGTCCACTTTTGGAATAATTCAAAGTAATTTAATTCACTGGAAGTAGCAGTTCATGTATCTAGTTCAGTTGTTAACGAATTACATTTTGTATTTAGTTCTCCCATCAATTAATGGCCAACACCCCCATTCCAGTGAACTTTTTAAGTCAACAACCCGAAGGTTGGTTTTATGTTATTTCTATTCATCCAGAGCTGAACATGCACTCAGACCTTTGGCTGGTTAGTGCTGCTTGCGCCATCTGGTAGAAATCCCATGGATTATGATAGTTCACGAAGTGTGGTGGTATCCCATTGCCTTACACACTGAATTTCTTTGAGCAAGCTCAAAAGGTCATACTGATTTTGCCTGGAAAGGTATTTTCACACATATATCCCAGGGTTATTTTACATGCCACGATCGACACGATACTGAAGGCTTCACTTTCTCTTTGAAGGTAGTTAAGCTACGGATTTTTACGGATCAAGGAAAATCTGTCAACGATCGGATCCTGAGGCGAGCACTTTACCTTAACCCAAGACCACTGTGGTCAATATTTCAGTAATATCACTATGTATTTAAAGATGGATTGAACTCACTATTTTATGAATCTGAATTATCCTTTTACTACTAATCTCAAATTCAAATCCTAGTCTTGGAAAATATACCCTTGAATCTTACTAAATTAAAAATATGTTTGGTGGACATCATAGAGGTCTGCGAAGTTCACTTTTTAAATTCAAAGAAAACTCAAACCAAATATATGAAATATTCTCAAAACCAAATAGAAGTTTGAATAATTTTTTCAGTGTTTTTTTTTAATACTGAAGCTACTATCACAACTTACAATTAAATTACTTAAGATATTGTTCATATCAATATTGTCTTGTACTGTCCATGACAGCTTAGAATGGCAATTTATTGACCATTATTGGCGAAGTTTTGTAATTGTTGAAGCCGACTTATTTTTGAACTGAAGTCAAAGCTGATATTTGTTGTGAAGTTTCGCACACCCCTAGTGGATGATGTAAAACTTCAAATTTGTTTTATCTATATATAATATTTGTCTCAGGTTACACCAAGAAAGAAGTTCAAGTGCCCGGAATGCACCAACACGGAAATGTTGTCTGCCGACTTGAATCACATGATGGAGCGATCGCAATGCATCGATCGTTTTTCTGCCATCTACGGTTACATGCCCCTTCAGACAGTCGAGTTCCGAGCCGACCCTGTCCTCTACAAAGACACGTTCCCTGAGAAACTTAAGAGATTCAACGACATGGTAGTCTGTAACATAAATGATATTCATCGGTAGATAAAATTATGAAAGCTAGTCAACAACAGGGTAGTGAGATTTAATACATTTACATATTTTAAATTTACTTAAGTCATCATTCAAATCGAAGCTAATTTGTTTGAGACCAATTTTATATAATTTACTTAACTTTATTGGTACTATTTTACTTTTGTATAAGTAATATATAATAACGCAGTGATTTAAGATAGTAACAAAACTAAGAATAGAATAAAATATCCTAAGGTGAGAAGGAAGGGGACACGAGCCAGGATCCATATGTTTACAGTTTTATAACTAAAAAATATTTTTTGCCAAAATAAATAAAACAGTGCTTCATGAGATATGGTTAGTTTTTCTTCCTACAGTAATCTCAACAATTCTTGAATATTTTTCATGAACATTGCAAAATTTTTCTAAGACTTTTTCCCTTGATTTAAAATTAGAGTTGGGTTGAATACAATGTTTTACGAATCCGAATCTTGGAAAAAATTTTGAACATAAGATAAAATGATATGTTCATAATAGAATAATGGAAAATGGTAATAGTAATAAAGGTTAACATTCATTATAACATCCATACATTCTGTTAGGAGTTAAATTACTGTTCTGGGGTGTGGTTGTTAAGTTCATCCTTTAATTATAATTTGTCCTGAACCATCATTAAGCAGTACTAGAGCTTTAAAACAAATTCACTTGAAAAATTGAAGAAAAGAAAAGTTTAAAATTAGAGTCTCAAATCTGATATCTCGAATATCCTTAAGGATTTAAGAGATTTGAGGGTCCTATCCATATCTAAAATATTTATTTTCAAACCATGTGCTGCTCATGACAGATATTCATGAACTCTTGATACTACTTTGTGTAGAAAGTTAAACTAAATGTAGCTATTGAAACAATATCTTTATTTATTTTGGTCAACAAATTTTTGTTCTGTAAAAACTGTAAAAATACGGAACTTAACCAAGGTTTCCTTCGATTTCAACTTAAATATAGTGGTATGAGAGTTAATTTGAATGAAATTTTGAATGAATTTTAATTAACTATTAATCGTTTGTGGTATGCTTATACTAATAGTCCTAATTACAAATTTGACTGCCACTCACATTATGATTTTATTGATTTTTTTAATTGTTAATGATTGTGAAATGTTGATTGCGAACCAAATGAAAGGTAGCTTTTAATCAGTGATAACGATTATATATATATATATATTTTTTTTTTGACAATATGTTCAAACACCCGTTTTTACTATAATATGTTTTAGTCATTGTCAGCAAGTTTTCAATATGTTGTGTTGTAATTTAGAAAGATGATTTAAACAAAGATGTTTGCTCAATTTGTGTAAACATAGAAGTTTTTTGTTATTGTTTTTTTTTTGTTCAGAGTATAATCAATTATACATTTGACTATTGTCTGAATTCTAAGAGTAAAAATTGAACATGGCATGAATTTAATGTTTAGGTGATATAGATTGTTAGACAATTAATTTTATGAACGATGAGAATTTTCAATATGAAACAAATTAATCTTTTCGATCATCCAAGTAAATCTAAGGTTTCTGGAATTATTACATTCAACTCTCAACTATTCAAGAGATTGTTAAGGGTAGCTGGTGTCAGCAAAATTAACACAGCCAATTAAAAATGCATACAACTTTTTTTTAGCTTGTCTCACACTATTGGGGCTCAATACTCCCAACGGGGATTGTAATCTATCATCGCAATCCAGTTTTTTACAAGCGTGGCACCAATGTGGGTTTTAGTTTAAATGATTTCTGATTTTTTTTGTCATGTAATATTAAATAATTGTTATAATACTGGTCATTATAAAATGGGTATTTTTGCTAATGTATTTTTACATATTTTTATATCAGACTTCTTCCTGTGTACTTACCTTTTAGATAGCTTTTAGTAAGGGAATGCCAAGCCACTTTTTCAATTTGAAGCAAACTCAAATCCAATATATGAAATATTTTCGAAGCCAAATCTAAGTTTGAATATTTTTGTAAGTGTGTTATGGTTTTTTTTAAAGTTGTGCTTGTTTCCATGCACTAAAATCATATAGGATTAGAACTGAAAGGGGGAGAGGAATGATTAAGGAGGAGTCACTGCAGGACAGGATAAAGAAGGCACAACCAAAGTGGTAGTCATGTGAGGAAACACTAAAGAAAATGTTGGATATTGAAGGGGGAGGCCAAGAGGGGAGACCAAGGTAATGGTGGATGAATGTAGTGCAGAGAAGTATGGAGGAAAGGGAGAGGTGGAGAGGTTTATGCTCTAGACCTGGCAAAATGGCTGAAAACTGTTCTTGATGATGCACTAAAACTCCTTTGAATACTTTTTATCTTATATTTTATTTCCCTAATTTGATAGATCAAGCTACTATTACAACATGTAATTAATTTTAAGATTTTTTTTTTTCAAATGATTATCAATTTTTAAATGTACATAAGAGGTGAGAACGGAAGTTACTGACAAAACTTTGAAATTGTTGAAGCCAGAATTTTTTCTCCAGGCGAATTAGAAGCTGATATAGTTTTCAAAGCCAAGTCGTAGTATTGCACACCCTTACTATTTAATATATATTAAGGGTGAGACCTTTGATTACTTGAATATTGAATGATTTTCAAGATTTGAAATACTAACCATGAATTTGTTTTGAGATGGATTGGTATTAAAATACTAAGTTTGGAGTCCTTAACTTTATGAATCTCTTAAAGATATCTTATTACATTTGGAAGAAGTTACAGGAAAGGTGGATAAAAACACATAAAAGGGGACAAACACCATATGTTTTCTACAATGAAAAAAAAAACAGTTCACACTTTACATTGCTTTCACTGGACAAAGAGTTAAAGGCTGCCTCTTGAAGAAATTCGATCGCTACCGCCCAATCCCCCGACCTAGGTTTCATTCTATCGGAACTCATCAGGAGGGAGTGTGAAATGCTCAATGCAACTTAAAAGATATCTTGATTATTTGAAAAAAAAAAAATATATATATATATATATATTTAAAAAAAATACGAATCTGATTTTTCCTATCACCATGGCTTCACCAAATGTAATTACAGAAGAACCTAAGGAATTAGATTGTAGATAATTTTTTACCAATATTTCTATTCTCTATAGCAACAAAAGATTGAATGGGAACAAAATCAAAATTGAAAAAAGAAATTGAAGCAATGCAGACTTTTTTTAAGCTTATCATATTTTCTAAGAGTTTGGATTTGAATAAAAAATGAAGATTTGTATTTAAAAAAAGGGAGTTGGACCCAGCTCTTCAAATAACACTAGAGTCATGGATGGTTTTTTTTTTTTGCTAAATTAATTTGTAAGTCATTTTATTTCTGAATAGTTGATAGTTGAATTTTTGTATTACTAATTATTTTTTAACCAGTTATGAATTTATTTTGTGCCATTATAATTGTATTAAGCATTTCTTATACCGGTGCTGAAAGTTTTCTGTGAAAACTCGTCGATGGTTCTGTTTATTTTTATGTAAATCTTATTATTTTTTTTTTTTTGAATTTTTTTAAAAGGGGCTGTCCATAAATTATGTCATGCTAATTTTGGATTTTTTTACACCCTCCTGCTTCCCTCCCCACTTTCTTCCACAACACATTTACAATTTTGTGAACCACCCTTTTACTATTATTTCACAATATCACGCACACCCCTCCGGCCTTATTTAAATTTTTATTTTTATTTAAACATATTTGTACGTGTTCGCCAAGCTCGCCGATTGAATTCTATCTATGTGTCGACCGTTGTTTGTTTATATGTGCGCACTGTTGGGCTTATTTCAAAACAAAATTAATATTCTTAGTTGTAATAACATCATTTTATAGTAAAGGAAATTGATAAAACTAAAGAAAAAGGAAAAATAAACTACTAAGAATAAATTTGATGAAGAAAGCCCACCCAGAGAAAGAGGAAAAATGTGGGAAGAATCCATTGTACAAAGGTGACATCTTCTTCTTTCCCTAGGTGGGCTTTCTTCATCAAATTTATTCTTAGTAGTTTATTTTTCATTTTTCTTTAGTTTTATCAATTTCCTTTATTATAAAATTATCTAGCCATTAGGCCACCTCATTTTTAAACATTGTAATAACATCACAAATTATTTGACTCCCCCTTGCTCCTCGTCACGTTGGGCACTACTATCCACCCCCCTCTTGATATGCGTACATAGTTTATGGATAGCACCCAAGTAGAGTCAACTTGTATATGTGTGGTATAACCACTTTATAATTCATTTTGAAAGTTTTTATTTTGTTTATATATATTTATTATATTAGAAAAATGATGCTAACCACAGAACCCTAAACTCTTTGATTGACCTGCCAGTTATTTACCAGTGTCATTTTTCTAATATAGCAACACTAGCCATTCATAAACTTCCAGAAAAAAAAATTGTTGTGTGAACACATTATGTTTAACCGTTGCTAAAATGTTATGTTTGTAAACAATATTTGTTGAGTAAAGAATATAATTTTTTATTTCCAAAATAAATTTGTGGTTCTTTGCTTAGCCTACTCTGGGTAATTTAGAATAACTACTTTCCAGATTTGTATTCTTCATGTAGTGAAATAAAGTGAAAATCTCTAATTATCCCTCACCTAGAGAGAGGGTTAGAGAACAATACGTAAAAACTATACCTACAGCGCATTCCTTGAAAAGAGCTTATAGAACAAAATAATTCTGAAGAATAATACAAACTCATGAATTAATTCATCGAGAAGTTAAATATCAACATTTAATAGGGTTGCCAGATTTTTGCTAGGGCATATCTGGACAAAAAAAAATTTAAGTAATAAAATTGTATTTCAATTTTTACGACACATAAAATAAGTGTCTTTTATATATCACAAAAAAGAAAACAGCAGCTTTAATAATTTAATAAAAAAATAATACAAGAAAAATTTAAAATTTTACTCATATTTGCGATAAGATTTTACCTCCTTCATCACAGTACAATTTTTTAAGATGTAGTCAGGTCATACATTTTACAGAAATTTGAATCAAAATTGACAAGGTATTGTAATATCACTTCAACTGATTCTATTAGTAGGCAATTTCTTTATTCTGAACATTGTCTCCCCATTAGAGAGTATATACCTTCAATATACCCACTATGACTAGGAATTGAAAATAAATATTCACAAATCTTAAAAATATCCAAGTATTGTTCATGGAACTTTGTTTCCATTTTATAGAAAATTACACTCCATTTCTTTGCGGCCAACTTATTATTCCATCAGTCCCTTCCTTATTTGGTTGGCTCTTCTTCCATTAAGGTTGAAATTTTACTTATTTGGTTGAAAGAAACCTATCATTTAAATTTAATTTTTTTTTTTCTTTAAGATAATTGTTTCTTCCACATTTTCCCATGCTGACTTGACTTATAAGTTTATCCATGAAAATATTGAATATTTTTTAATGGAGCAATCTATACTGTAAAATAGTCAACAAAAGTTTCATAACATTTAATTGTTTCATCTTTATATATATATTAACTTTTTCGTTTAATTCATATAACTCATGCTTTCTTAATATTAACTTAATACTCTGTGGTAAAAAATATATCATTCATTTTATCTTTAGCAGAAGCTAAAGTTGTTTCTAAAACAGATTTGCATCATTCCTCAATTTTCAGAACTTGAAAATGTATTGCGCTGGCTTGACTATGTACAAACCAAAAATATACTTCACTCAGATAGCCATTTTTTTTTTAAATCTACTATAAATTTGTTTAACGACCCTATGAATTAAGAATATTTTATTGGTGGTCTCTCCTCTGATAAAAACAACAACATTTTAATGCATAAAGTAATAAAATTCCTTCTATGGCTGGGAGAAGTGAAAGCCGTCTTGTTTTTTTTGAATATGAAAGAATTGTTTTGTATTCTAGCTCCATCAATTCAAAAAACTCTTTCATTTGTTCATTTATGACCATACATATTGAAAAATGTTGAAATATTTTGAAAACAATTTGATCAATATCACAAGACAGCTGATCTGCCGCTGTTTGAATGGTATTGTTTAAAATATCTGCTGGACAATCTATACCTTCAATTTCGGTACCTAATTCATCCTTTAACTTTTTTCTAAATCTTCCTTTTCCAACCAAATTTACATTCGCATTGTCACCACAAAAAGCTTTACATTTTTATAGATTGATTTTCAAATTCTTTAATGTCTGAATATAATAGCTCGAGATAATGTCAGACATTTCACCATTCAAATTTCTAAGCTTGATTAATTTAACACTAACTTCACTTTTTGTAAAATATTGGACAACTAGTGAGAATATTTTTTTTCTGCTTTGTGGTTACTGGCATCCGTTCTAATGCTATATATGATTAATTTAAAATTAAGTACTTTGGTGATCAACTTTGTATTTTGGCTCTAGCTGACAAATACTTAATTGCGGTTTTTGAATCACTAAATATCTTGATTATTAGTTTGCTAGCGTAGTCAGTGGATGCAAAAGATTGATGATGTTTTAAAATATGGTAAGCAAAGTATAATTCTGTAGCCATCAACTTATCTTCATCGTTACTGTCACGTTTTACAAAGAAAATGTGTGATTCGCATTTAATTGACGAGGCAACGTTAGATTTATGTTTTTGACTTCTAATATGCTCCTTAATGTCGGAGTTACCGCCATGACCAACACTACAATTTGAATTTGCAATACTTTTAAAATGCCTCTGTTTTGAATCTTCCTTTTTTAATAAAAATAAATTCATCCCTATATTTTTGTAGAAACTTTCATCTAATTTTTGACATGTTTGGACTTTAACACTGTAAATTACATTTAATATATAAGTAATTTCAGAACCACAAACAAACATATTCTTGCATTTACACTTACACTCTCACATTGACACAATGACGTACAAATTCAAAGATAGAGTAACTTCTAAACTTATAGAATATACAAAACTTTCCTGAATTATGTTATACTTATGCATAGCAACCTGACAATAATAATGTTAATAGTCCTCCTACATCACTGATTGCGGAGTAAAAGATAACTATCATCTAAAAAAAGTATGCATTTTACCCACTTCATTTGTTGACTGGTCTAACACGGGGTGGCCCAAAGCTTTTCATCCAATGGGCACAATCTGATTTATCATTTTGTACTGTGGGACAAAGATATTATTTAGTAATTCCATCAACCTATATAAATCTTATTTTGTTTGGTAAAATCCTTCAAATTTTACCGCCAAAAAGAGTTTGTAAATCTCTCAAAAATGTATTATGAAATACACAGTAGTTCCCTTGGCTTCTAACAGCTCACAGCTGACTTATGACAGTCAACATTTAGGTATATACTTAAATTTTGACTATCAGAAGTGACAGCTGCTAAACACATGTTTTTGCAGATCATATGGTTCGGCGTATGGATACATAATTTGGTCTGGTAACTTTTCAAAGCTGTGAGCTGTCAGTCAGTACCAAAGAAGCCATGGGGCTACTGTATATACACACGCACAGACACAAAAGCATTTTTTTTAATCAACTAAATGTATAGTAAAATGCAATCATGACCTTTTAAAATAAATATTTTTATATGATTCATTCGCTATTTCACATCTGGCACTGACTGTTTCTCTTTTTAATTTTCCTCCAGGGTACTATGAGGGCCACATTTGGTCCGTGGATTGCACTCTGGCAATAACCTGGACTGCTGATAGCGGGGAGATTAGGGTTCGAATCCCAGTTGGTTGTACTGATAATGTTTTTTCCTAAATGTTTTTCCACTATCCTGCCACACAAATGCAGGTACGGTTTCTTTTAACTTAACCTTTCTCATCCCTAACACATTAGAGTAATTAGTACGGCTGCGTACAACCTGACCTAGTAGTGAGATGCGGTGACCAAAAAAAAAGCTTTTTATCTTTGAACACACATAGTTGACAAGTGTGACAAATAAAATAATCTCTTGGAGTAAAGACATTTTCAGTAACTGAGCCTGCATTCCAGTTTATTAAGTTTAAAGGTCCTTAGATATTTTAAATAGCATTTATTCACATAAGTCGTAAAAGTATTTAACAACTTCAAACACTTTTCAATGAGAAAAATTTGAGGGCAATGAACAACAAGTACGTCAAAAAAAAAAAGTCTTCAGAATGTCGGTGTTTATATGTTTTGTTTTCCCGCATGGGGCTCGAATCCTGTCCTGTTGCATTGAGACTGGTTTTCACCATGTATTATAACTTTGAATGATAAGTTAGTTGCATAAATATGCTCAGAGTTGGAAATTTTTGCTTATTTAAAGTAACTTACCCTCAAAGTCATTTTCACGGTAAAATGAAAACCGCCATTTTGTTTGTAACGTTTAGCAGTGTCTAGATACAAAATTTTATCAAAATCATTAGAGCTGATAATCGGGAAAATCTATTTAATTCTTTCCTCTTTTTACCCTTGCATAAACCACCCTTAATTTTTGGGTTGGATATCTAATACCCTAGGTCGTAGTCGAGGGGAGATTCAAACCCCGAAACCCAAAACTTATGAACAAAATATATATGTTTTGAAAAACATGATGAAATTGTAGTAAGGAAGCGATATTAATTTATATTAATAGAATTCAATATGAAAATTATTGGTATATTTGAATATAAAGTCCAAAAAAAATTTATTATGTGAAATTGCAGACTTTTTGATATAGTGAGTATGTGTAGATTAGTTAACAATTAGAATAAATTAATAATTTAAAAATTACACATAAGTTATAAGATATCAGAAAGTTATAAATATGAAACATTCAAAATGTGAGTCAAGGTCACATACATGACTAACCAGTAAAAATACACACGAAAAGGCACCACACTTTAAATAACATAAATTAAACTATTTAGCTAGAAAATTAACAATTGACTAGAGGTCTAATGCTTGGCTGTATAAAATTAGAAAGAAATATTCAAACAAATTGATTTTTTTTTAACATTTGATTATATTAAATTTGTTGGTGAAGAAATGTTGAATTATATAAATTGATAATTGAATTCTATTTCTTATCTGGATAATTCCCTTGCTCCTTTGTAATCTGCGTAGAGACAGCCTTGAAAAACATTCTACATGTTTCAGCACATCAACGGCGCCATCCTCAGGACATTTTAATGTTCCTGTATGAGTTTCTTCAGTAAATATCAGAAAAATAACTCTGCTAATACCTAAATATCTTCAAGGGAACCCTAATGAAAACCATCAATACAAGGTTTTGGCCAGACCTGTAAAATGGTTTCGGCTTTAGGCCTAGATATAGACAAACAACATCATGAAAACCTCTTTTCGGTTTTGTGGTGTCATAAACCCTCAACATTTATCAAAATCTTAAGTTTGATTATTTTTTTCCCCACCGCGTCTTACTACATGTTCAGGTTGTACGCACATGCACTAATTACGCTAGTAAGTTAGATGAGGTTTAATTTAGAGGAAGAGTACACGAATTTGCGTCGAGGGAGAGTGGAAACATTTAGGAAAAAACACTCTCAATACACCCGACCGGTATTCGAAACCCGATCTCCCTGTCATTGGCAGTCTAGTCTATTGTTATAGTGAGCCCCTAGACCATGCGGCCACTGAAGCAGGTTTGCTTGCTAACCGTACACAGGGATATTTTTTGACTCCCGAAACTAGAATATAAATACAGCCGTTAGGTTTGGCACTGTCACTTTGGTGGGAGGATTGGAGGCCGTTAAACTGCTTCGGTGGCCGTATGGTCTAAGGCAAGGTGGTCCAACGTTTTTCATTATAAGGGCTAAATCTATCAGTTTGCACTGTGGGCCAAAGATATATTTAGTAATTTCAGAAATCAAGGCCGTAGCCAGCCAATAAATTCAAGGGGGTTTGGTGGGCACATACCCCAATTTCCGGAGGCTAGAAAAAATTATGAATATTAAACCCCTCTAGAAGCTATCTGAAGTGTTTTTTTATGGCAACATAACCCCCTAACTGCTGGAGGCTAGGGAAAATTCTAAATACTAAACACCTTTAGAAGCTATTTGAAGTGTTTTTTTTTATGGCAAACAAAACTCCCTAACTGTTGGAGGCTAGGAAAAGTTCTAAATATTAAACACCTCTAGAAGCTATCTGAAGTGTTTATATGATAACAAAAACCCCTAACTGTTGGAGGCTAGAAAAAATTATAAATATTAAACACCTCTAAAAGCTCTGAAATGTTTTTTATGGCAGCATAACCCCCTAATTTGTACTTGTAGCTTAATTTTGATATTGTTTGAACCATAAATCAATCCATATATATTTTGTCCATGAAATTTCGGATGGGTTTGAACCCTCAAAACTCCCTGACTACGGCTTTGGAGTATATCAAATTTTATATATAATAAAATAAGTTTAGGATTAATCCCCCCAAAATGCATAATGAAATATGCACGCACACACACTTTAACAAAACAACCTAGCATTATAGATATGTATTTATAAATGTGTTTGCTAAATCAAATAAATACATAAAATGCAATCATGACCTTTCTAGATAAATATTTATTTTTATTTGAATTCTTGTTACATCTCGCCAGAGAGAGGCTTTCTTTAATTTTCCTTTAGGATACTATGAGGGCCACATTTTCAGCGAGCGCGGGCTGCATGTGGCCCGCGGACATCTGGTTGGACCACACTGGTGCTGCGATCACAATAGACTAGACCATCGATGACGGGGAGAATCGAGGTTCTAATCTCGATTGTGTATACTGAGTATGGTTTTTTAAACATCGTTTTCCACTCTCTTTACAAGCAAATTCGGGTACACTTCCTATAGGTATAGCCTTCCTCATCCCTAGGACAATGATTTTATAAATCTATTTTCCAAAACAATACATTTTTTTCAACAAGCTTCATATTATGTAAGTTATTCTAAAATATGATTTTTTTTTTTTTCGAACTGGGGTCCCATCTCCCCGAGATAAGAATCAGATCAAGGTGCAAAAATTAGAGTGATGGGTTAAAAATAGAACATTGTAAATCTTGGTAAATGAAGGGAAGAGAAGCTGTAATTCCTTCTGAAGGTATTTACAAACATGTAACATAAGCTCTAGCAAGGTTACCCGTGTTGGATGGTTACAGACACTTACACCCCACCCCCCACTCTTGCAACCAATGTTACAATCACTACCAAAACATCATAGCCTCACAAGGTCTCAGTCGTTCTCAGAGAGGCTTGCTTGTTGAATGGTCTTCCCTTGAAAGGACTTCACCCAAAATCCACCGCAAGTAAAACACCTCCCCACCACCTTGGGTAAGGTCCTGAGTTCAGTGGCAAGAGCGATGTTTATACGTTGGTGTTGGCTAAGTGGCACCTGTGAGGCTCGTTCCTTCACCTTGTTACCCCCCTCCCTCCCTCACCTTAGCAGAACTCCTGAGACCGCGCCGCGCCATGCCTAGTATGGCGCAATAAACAAGTCCCGCAGACAGTCCCAAGAGACCGGCCCCGTGTGCCCTAATCTGGACATCGACTGGAAAAAAACAACACTTCTTCCGTCTCTGACCGTTATTGATACACGCACGTTCTTGTGAGAGGTCCCCGGTAATGATTCACTTGTTGTTCTGATTCTCTCTCTCTCTCTCTCTCTCTCTCTCTCTGTCGTCTAGGTCAGCCGGTTGTCTTTTAATCATCGAGGAGTTCCCTTTCTTTCAGTTTCCTTGTACCTACCACACGTGGGTCTAACCTGAAAAAATCTACTGTACGGTGCACCGAACGGAATTTCTCGCTGCTTGATCTAAAAATGGAGATATTTACTTAAAACTAACATAATATGTGAAAAGAAATAATATACATTGTTGTAGAAACATTTCACCAAAGAGCATAAATGAAATCATACACCTTTACAGAAATATATTGAGAAAAAAGTAACATTTCTCTTCAACAAAGAGCATGAAAATCAATTCTCGGACCTTAACTTAAAACAATTTTGCCAATATTTTAGAAACTGTTAGCTTTGTAAAAACATATTTCAAATAGATGCTTTTAAAAAAAAACTTCCATTAAGTAATCTCAAAGTCATTTTCCTGGGAAAATTAGAGCAACTGTTTGTCTTTAACGTTAAACAGTTCCTATGTAAGAAATTTAATCAACATCGTTAGAACTAATTTTGATAGAATCGATTTTATTTTAGCCCTAAGTAAACTACCCTTACTCTTAGGGTTGGATATCTAATTTAAAAAACTCCTCTGAGTAACCTTAAAAAAATACAGATACCGTTTTATTCCGATCGGTAAAGCGGTTTCGGCTCTAGTCCCTGTAACAGACAACATCGCCATCATGAAACATTCATCCATTAAAATCTCGAGTTTGAGTTTTGTGAGGATTACAATGCTATCTCTACCCGAGTGGTCGAGGGGTCTGAGAAAATAAAGACAGCCGATTAGTAGCAGGAATTACTCATACACGTTTTATTTGCGGCTGTGAAGGGGAAAAATAGCAGAGCGGAACAGACAAAATGACAAAGAAAGAGTCCTAATGGATTTCCTATCCGCTTCGGTGGTTGAATGGTTTAAGGAACCCTTCTCACTCCACGGATAACACCTAACTTAGGTAGGTAACACAGCTCGAACCAGACGTATTAAGAGCTCATCTTACCCCAGGTATAACACCTAACTTAGGTAGGTAACACAGCTCGAACCAGACGTATTAAGAGCTCATCTTACCCCAGGGATAACACCTAACTTAGGTAGGTAACACAGCTCGAACCAGACGTATTAAGAGCTCATCTTACCCCAGGGATAACACCTAACTTAGGTAGGTAACACAGCTCGAACCAGAGCTCATCTTACCCCAGGGATAACACCTAACTTAGGTAGGTAATACAGCTCGAACCAGACGTATTAAGAGCTCATCTTACCCCAGGGATAACACCTAACTTAGGTAGGTAATACAGCTCGAACCAGACGTATTAAGAGCTCATCTTACCCCAGGGATAACACCTAACTTAGGTAGGTAATACAGCTCGAACCAGACGTATTAAGAGCTCATCTTACCCCAGGGATAACACCTAACTTAGGTAGGTAATACAGCTCGAACCAGACGTCTTAAGAGTCTGTCTTACCCCAGGGATAACACCTAAATTAGGTAGGTAATACAACTCAAACCAGACGTATTAAGAGCTCATCTTACCCCAGGGATAACACCTAACTTAGGTAGGTAATACAGCTCGAACCAGACGTATTAAGAGCTTATCTTACCCCAGGGATAACACCTAACTTAGGTAGGTAATACAGCTCGAACCAGACGTATTAAGAGCTCATCTTACCCCAGAGATAACACTTAACTTAGGTAGGTAATACAACTCGAACCAAACGTCTTAAGAGCCTGTCTCACCTCACGGTAATCAGCTAACTTAGGTAGGTAATACAGTTTGAACCAGACATCGCATTGTGGTGCGGATGTATGTACTCTACTTTAAGAAAACAATTAAATCAAAACCATAGAAATAGTTTTACCGTATTTAAAAAATAAATTCAACCACATTGAAAAAAAAACACCATTAAACTGATATCAATCCATCCATTGTCAATAAAAGGACGATGTATCTAATATCCTGATTAGTCGGTTGTAAAATGGCCATCCCTCCAGAAACTAGAGTAGATTTCCGATGAGAGGGTTCAAATCTCGGTCGGGTGTACCAAGTCAAGGTCGGTTGTGCCTGACTTGTCTACTACTCTCCCTCCACGTGACTCGAGTGTTAACTCCTCTCAATTCTACCTTCCTCTTTCCTAAACTATCTGAGTTTATGTATATATATATAATCACCATTCGACGTTTCCGCCTCTGCGGGTCGTCTGGCGAATCCTCTTCCATTCCTGTCGATCTTTCCAAACTTCTCTCTCAGCCACGAGAGTCCACTCCTTTAGCTTCCATGTCCTTCTACGCTTGGTCCATCCATCTTGTCTGTTGCTCCAATAAGCCTCTGTCAACTGCGTCCTATGGAAGCCCTTCTGTTGCTCCAATAAAGCCTTTGTGCTATATTAACTGCACCCTTTGAAAGCCCTTCTGTGGCTCCAATAAAGCCCCTGTGCTGTATTAACTGCACCCTATGGAAGCCCTTCTGTGGTTCCAATAAAGCCTCTGTGCTCTATTAACTGCGTCCTATGGAAGCCCTTCTTTTGCTCCAATAAAGCCTTTGTGCTATATTAACTGCACCCTTTGAAAGCCCTTCTGTGGCTCCAATAAAGCCCCTGTGCTGTATTAACTGCACCCTATGGAAGCCCTTCTGTGGTTCCAATAAAGCCTCTGTGCTCTATTAACTGCACCCTATGGAAGCCCTTCTGTTGCTCCAATAAAGCCTCTGTGCTCTATTAACTGCACCCTATGGAAGCCCTTCTGTTGCTCCAATAAAGCCTCTGTGCTATATTAACTGCACCCTATGGAAGCCCTTCTGTTGCTCCAATAAAGCCTCTGTGCTATATTAACTGCACCCTATGAAAGCCCTTCTGTTGCTCCAAGAAGCCTCTGTGATCTGTCAACTGCGCCCTATGGAAGCCCTTATTTTGCTCCAATAAAGCCTCTGTGCTATATTAACTGCACCCTATGAAAGCCCTTCTGTTGCTCCAAGAAGCCTCTGTGATCTGTCAACTGCGCCCTATGGAAGCTCTTCTGTTGCTCCAATAAAGCCTCTGTGCTATATTAACTGCACCCTATGAAAGCCCTTCTGTTTCTCCAATAAAGCCTCTGTGCTATATTAACTGCACCCTATGAAAGCCCTTCTGTTGCTCCAATAAGCCTCTGTCAACTGCGTCCTATGGAAGCCCTTATTTTGCTCCAATAAAGCCTCTGTGCTATATTAACTGCGCCCTATGGAAGCTCTTATGTTGCTCCAATAAAGCCTCTGTGCTATATTAACTGCACCCTATGAAAGCCCTTCTGTTGCTCCAAGAAGCCTCTGTCCACTGCGTCCTATGGAAGCCCTTATTTTGCTCCAATAAAGCCTCTGTGCTATATTAACTGCACCCTATGAAAGCCCTTCTGTTGCTCCAAGAAGCCTCTGTCCACTGCGTCCTATGGAAGCCCTTATTTTGCTCCAATAAAGCCTCTGTGCTATATTAACTGCACCCTATGAAAGCCCTTCTGTTGCTCCAATAAAACCTCTGTGCTATATTAACTGCACCCTTTGGAAGCCCTTCTGTTGCTCCAATAAAACCTCTGTGCTATATTAACTGCACCCTATGAAAGCCCTTCTGTTGCTCCAATAAAGCCTCTGTGCTCTATTAACTGCGCCCTATGAAAGCCCTTCTGTTGCTCCAATAAAACCTCTGTGCTATATTAACTGCACCCTTTGGAAGCCCTTCTGTTGCTCCAATAAAACCTCTGTGCTATATTAACTGCACCCTATGAAAGCCCTTCTGTTGCTCCAATAAAGCCTCTGTGCTCTATTAACTGCGCCCTATGGAGGCCCTTCTGTTGCTCCAATAAAGCCTCTGTGCTATATTAACTGCACCCTATGGAAGCCCTTCTGTTGCTCTAAGAAGCCTCTGTGCTCTATTAACTGCGCCCTATGGAAGCCCTTCTGTTGCTCCAAGAAACCTCTGTGCTCTGTCAACTGCGCCCAATGGGAGCTCTTCTCCTCCGGTGGATCAAACCGACAATTTTTACCGATGAGCCGGAGGTCGGATTCAATTAACATGTCAAGAGTCATTGTTCCTCACGGACCGGAAACACGCACCCGGACGTGAGGCATTTGTCCGAGTGGGTTAAATGGCGTCGTTCACAAATGGAGCGAGAGGTTAGTTATTATTATTATTATTATTATTAGCACCGCGTCTTACTACCCGTTCGGTTATACGCACTTACGCTAATGTGTAATGGTAGGGTGATTGTGAGATGAAATGAAGGACCTACAGTTTAACGTGGAATCCGAACCACGGTGGAGGCCTGGCATTCCCCACATTCACAAGATGTCTTGTCAGAGGTGAAGGAAGGGTTTGGTAATCAGATAAATCTTTGCCGGGACCGAGGATTGAACCCCGGCCGCCAGCACAGAAGTCTGACACCTTACCCCTAGACCACCAGGTCACCGAGAGGTTAGTTCATCGGTAAAAATTCACATTTAGTTTGATAATCTAGTTTGAAACTAATTGGTTCTCGGTGGTCAAATGGTCTAAGACGTCATTCTCTTGCAATAAACTGGAATTGTTGATTGCAGGGATATCGGGGCTCAAATTCTAGTTAGGTGTACTGAGGTTTCATTTAATAAAATGTTTTTCACTCACTCTCCCCTCATAAATGCAGATACACTTAATCTAAATTCAACCTTATCTCATCCCAAACACATTAATATGATCAGTATATATGCGTACAGCCCGAACAATTACTAAAAAGCTTAAATAAAAAGAATATAAAAAATAACACATTTTACAAAGATTGTTACTCAGTTTATTGATAATTCAAAATACATCTAAACTTGAATGTAAACCTCGCCTATAAAATTTTGCAACGGATTAATAAGTCAGGAATACATTTGTTTATTGGTTTAACTTTCTCGTTTAGTGAAAGTATTTTAATTGGGGGGTGGGGGGGGGATTACTTCTGGGTTATAGCCCGGGAACACGAATAGAGTTATAGTAACTTTTATTACTGTCAAAAAGGTTCCTCCCTGTATAAATTGGACTGTATTTCCGTATGAGAAATATATGTACACTACCTCGTCATAGCAAATAAGCTATATATAGTACTCTTGTCTTAATTCAAAGATACACGATCACAATGGTTTGAACTAGGTAAATGTTAAGCCAGTGCGAATCTTAGGTTTTAAATTTTGAATTAAATCTGATTCAAATAATTTAAAATAAAAAAGGTTCGAATGAAATACAAATCGAATATTTCATAAATACAATTATTAAAATTAAATAATTACAATGAAAATGGTTCAAATCAAATACAAATAAATTATTTGAATCGAATAATTCAAAATTAAAATGGTTAGAACCGAATACAAATAGAATATTTCATAAATAGAATTATTCGAATCAAATAATTTAAAAAGAGAATGGTTCAAATCGAATATAAATCTAATATTTTATAAATAAAAGTATTCGAATCGAATGATTAAAAATGAAAATGGTTCAAATCGAATATTTCATAAATCAAATGATTCGAACCAAATAATTTAAAATAAAAATGGCTTGAATCGAATACAAATAGAATATTTCATAAATAAAATGATTTGAATCGAATATTTTATAACGAAGCATTGTAACATCCAAATATAATAATGGGGTAAATTACATGGATGTTTTAATGAATTCCACAAAATATAAAATAATATATAATAAGGACAATAAACTTTGTGAAAATAATGACTAGATTTTAAATATTACAAGATTCACAAGTTTGTATGGTCAATTCTATTGATTGATCTTTGACGAGTTAAATATTTCGAAGCTTCACACAAAACTTTAGCAATTATATTACGTGGACGCTCAAGTATTGTTTATTTTTAAAAACTTAGCGGCTGACCTGTTTAGCATGGGTGCTTAGAGCTTTGCCTATATCGAGGCGATATCACAAAAAGAATTTTACCCGTGAGCACACAGCGCAGTGGTTAAATAAATGTCATAATATAAACGTTTTGTTTTAAATCAAATAAAGTTAATAATAATAATATTGAATACATTTACGAGCCATTGTTACAATCTCATATCAGGCAATGTATTATAATGTGTCTAATAATAGCTATTTTAAAATGCACTTTACATAATAAAAACTTGTAAAAATAGCCGGCAATCCTATAAAAATGTTCTACTCTCAACATATTGAGACCAATAATATTTTCTTGAAAATATTCTCACAAATACTTACAGTTAAATTAGTATAGTTATAAAATACACAAATAACCAAATCAAAATAGACTTTGAAAACAAAATTGGGAATAAATGACTACGAAATAGGTCTTAACATAATTTTTAAGAACATACTATATGATTTATAAAACTATTTAGATTTTTTGTAAAAAAATGCATTTGAATTAAATTTTTGGGGTAAATACTTTTCCCCCAAATTAACTATTGAAAATACAGGCACTTTCAACTCAAAATAATGTTGCTCTTTCTTTGGCATTGTGACTCACTACTCGTTTAGGTTACACACATTTGAATTAACACGCCAAATACTATAATCGAGGAGGTTTAGCCCAATTCGCGTTTTTTTTTAAATACATCTCAAGTACACATGATAGGGATTCAAACCATGGTTTTTACCGTAATCAACACTACAATCCATTGCGAGAGGGACGCCTTAAATCCTTTGATTACCGAACCGGGTAAGAAGAAAAATAATTAACCCTTTAGTATTTGACTTTCTCTCTGTGAATCCACTGATTAAATAAATGCACACATGAATCAAACTAACTTAAAACTAGAACAGACACAAAACACAATCCTCTGATTATTATTATTATTATTATTATTATTATTAGCACCGCGTCTTACTGCCCGTTCGGGTTATACGCACTTACGCTAATGTATAATGGTAGGGTGATTGTGAGATGAAATGAAGGACCTACAGTTTAACGTGGGATCCGAACCACGGTGGAGGCCTGGCATTCCACACATTCACAAGATGTCTTGTCAGAGGCGAGGAAGGGTTTGTAAATCAGATAAATCTGTGCCGGGACCAAGTATTGAACCCCGGACCCCAGCACAGAAGTCCGACACCTTACCCCTAGACCACCCTCAATCCTCTGATCTTTAATTCATCACTTTTAAACAGATAACCCACATTTCACCAATGATACCATTTTATCGGTCGAGAATTGAACTCTGGACTCTCAACTCGGTAGATAGACACGCTACCGACTGAGTTTATTAGTGTCGGGACTGTTTTACTTATTAAATATTCAAAAAAGCAAACCAGGAAATGAGGACGTGACGTCCGTTTAATGTTTTTAAGTTCACGGATGTGTGAGTAGTGTCTATATAGTGTAGCTGAGCTCAGCCGCACGACAAGTTGAATGGTTTGTAATTTATACCTACCACGTGGTCTAAATGTCAGGTACGGAAAGTCTGATTTTGTCGCAGACGGGTAGTTCGGGGTTCATACTCTGGTCGGGTGCGCATAGAGTTTCCCCCCTGCCCTTAAACCGTATCCTCCCTCTCCTTACATGCAAATATGGGTGCATTACCTCTCAAATCCTGTCTTTCTCATACCATTAGCTTAGATAACGTATGCTTATAAATCTAACGAGTACTAAGGCATGCAGCCAAAGAATACCACTTTATTCAGACTCCAATCCAATGGTTGCACGGAATAAGGCGTTAAGCTCGTCTAGTTTGGTCTACCGATGATGGGGAGGTTGGAGTTTGAATCCCGATTGCGTGTATAAAGGATGGTTTTTCCCTAAATGATTTTACACTCTCCCTCCACGCACATGTGTGTACACTCCTCTAAGCTCAAACACATTAGAGTAGTTAGTCCATATGTCTCGAAATAATAGTAAGACGCGGTGCTAAAACAAAGTCTTAGTTTATGGTAGCAGTATAAATACCCCACAGTAACGTTAATATTAATAATAGTTATCAACAACAGGTTTGAAGTTCATTTCCCTCGCAGCTGGCTAGAAATGCAACTAAAATTAGATAGATGTGTGCTCCTTTTCTCCTCGTCGCAAGCTACCGGGGTTTTCCCAACAGTTAAAAATATATATAAACTTCCGCTCATCTCTAGGTATTTGCAGAGAAATAAATCTAATCTATACTTTATACTAATATTATAAAGAGGAAAGATTTGGTTTTTTTTTTGTTTGTAATGGATAAACTCAAAAACTACTGGACCTATTTAAAAAATTCTTTCCCAATATAAAGCTATAAGGCATTCACGAGCTAAGTTTACCTGGATGACAGTTCAAAATGTTACTAGAAGTAATCCCTAATATATCACTACGCCAACAGTTTGACATCTATCACTTTGGATCACTGTAATGAAAACAGATGGTAATATATTAATGTGATAGTTAACCACAGTAATTTAGGCCAATATTATTTATATATTTATTTGAGGTCGGACACAAAGTTTATTTATAGTTTTATTCCCTTTAAAAAAATATTAACACCACTTTCACAAAAACTTCTAACGAACATAGCTTCAAAATGGCGGCTGACGAATCTAAACCATATGATTGAACATAACGGTAAACAAGTTTTTTACAATGATGCAGACACGCAGTTGATGAAAATATTTTATTCAGTTAAATATTTCAAAATACGATAAAATAATCATAAAATAATCATAAAATCATTTATTGTATGTAAAAAAATTAAAACAATTTTCCCTTTTCCAAGTAAATACGATGCCTGTATTAAAATATATTGATGTGTGCACTATATTACACAAAATCAGTAACGTTCCAAAACGAAAAATAAGTACTTTTAACTATGTTTAAAATATTGTTTCGAGTTGTATAGAAAGAAATTATTTAAAAAAAAACGAATAGAGAAAAACTTAAGCCTACGTTAATTTTAAATGTAATATATAACAGGTAATTAAAGATCTTTACATTTATAGCAACACTGTGATCTTTTAAAAGTGTTGGCAACCCAAAACCTAAACATATGATTTTCGAACTGTCATCCGGTAAAAACCTATTGTGAATGGAATATACATTTCAGCGAGTAACATAGGCTATATTTTATTTTGAAAATTTAATTTATTCCTCATAAAAATGTCGATAGTATATTATATAGTCGTTGGAAAAAAAAGGAAAAGAAAGAGGAATATATGTAGTGACGAGGAACGCAAAAAAAAAAAATATATATTATAGTAAAATTTGGGGAAACGAGGGGAGTAAATGAAAGTGGAGGAAGCTGAAAAATTAATTTGATTTTAACAATTTGTTTGATTGGTGTATACACAATTCCTTTCGCGCCTAGAGCAAACAAAATTATAGAGGAATGAGATGAAAATAGGAGGGAGGATAAAAAGAGGGAGGGGGCTATACAGTGATGGTAGGACTGTGTTTAAAAAAAAAAGTTTTGTTTTTATATTGACATGATGGATGATTTGAAGCTTTGTTTTACAGGATTCTTTACAATATTTTTTTATGGGGAAGGGGGCTAGTTTAATATAATATGGCAAACTCTTATGTTTGAGTTTTAGCTAAGGTGTTTACAATTATATCTTCTTTTTTTCTGTCACCGCGTCTTACTACTCGTTGGGTTATAGGCCTAAATAAATATATTTACCACACTAATATTATAGGGATAAAGATAGTTGAATTTGTTGAGGAACTGTACCCGAGTTTGCATGGTCTTTAAGGCGGAAAACTATATGAAAAATCACCCTACCGGGAATCGATCTCCCCATCATCGGCAGTCACAGTCTTTTGCGAGAGTTACACCTTGGACCATTTGACCACTGTAGAGGGTTCTAGTTTCACACATAAAAATTAATATTGAATAAATAATATAATATTGATTGAGGTTACAATCAGGCGTGTTATCTATAGTAAGATTTTTTCAGGAAGAAGCTTTTGTAAAAATACAAACATCTATTTTTGCGTTCAACATTGATAACATTTTACTTTGTTATTATTGTTATTTTATAGTTATTGATAATATATTTCAAGAATTACAAGTAAATATCACATGGCGTATAAATACGAGAAAGTAAATCTAATAATATTTGTATCCTCCAGATGAGATTCTTCTATGAAACTTGAATAGTTATCAGAACTGGGGGGGGGGGGGGGGGGTACATGGGTACATTAGTCCACAATACTCCCCGTGATACCTTGCTGGAGGGGAGGGTATAGTGGGGGTAAGTTTTAAGAAAAATTGTGCAAATATTTATTTATTAATTCTCGTGACCAGTAACATTGAAAAAGCTTGATTAGTCTCATCCTTTATTTTCATGACTAAATATTTCTCAATATGTTACACACATGAGTCCAATGAGCTCTTTGTTTTGTAGTTATGTAGGAGAAACGAAAATAAAAGAATTTGAAATATCCACATTTCGAATTAATCCGTTTTATGAGTATCTAGGGCGGCAGCTGGTTTACAATATTATCAAAATATGCCACACATACAGGCCCTTCCCAATAAATACATACATAAAAAAACAAGGAGAATTCAAACTCAAAATAAAAGAGCTTGGAAAAATTAGCATTCGAAAATTGCAGACTTCGATCAGATTGATGTAAGCCGAGCCAACGCATTCCCTATATTAGGCAACCCGCTCGCCGCCGGTGCATAATTCCCCGCTTTATCATTTATGTGTCAATAGGGCAACTTCAACTTTATATTTGACATTCTCGGCATATAGAGTGGTGGCTAGGTTTCAAATGAAAACAAACTCGAAAATTTTTTTTAGCAAGGTATAGGCTCCAAATTATCCAAATTTCCTTCGAAAATTCGAATTAAATATTATTTTTTTACCATTGATTTAAATATGAATTTAATGGGAAACCATGGTGGGTTTGAATTATTCAATTTTTAGAACCAAACAATGATATTTTACTCAATCTAACTTATAATGGACATAAAGTCATTTTGCCCTCCTATCCCTGTTCAAAAAAACATTCCAGTGCCCCTGAAAAATTGGACTTTAAATCAGGCATTGGAGGCATGGCTTAGGAGTTTTATTGAAATATACAATATCATATCAAAGTAGTTTACAATGCACGACAATGTTTTTAGTGTTCTACATGACCATTAAAAAAATATGATATTGACTCTAGAAATTATTTGGATGTGTGTATTTTTAAAATAGGGACTCGATGCATCTTTTATTAACACCTAACAATTTAAAAATTATATCAAAGCTTCTACGCGATATTTTAACATGTTTTAAGTGGATAGTTTAGGTTTCAATTAACCCTTCAACACGCACGACCAAAAATACCTTCGTTAAACATTTCTTTTTAAGTGTACTACGCGTCTTAATGCCCATTAGGGATATTCACAAATTACACTAAAACCAAATATGCCAAACTTTTAGGGGTAAAAAAACTAGGAGGAAGACACTTTGAAATTAATTTAATTGTTCTAAGGTTAAATGTTTGCTACATAGACATACATTATATTACCCTACTCAAATCAGGGAGGGGAAAAAATATCAACTCTTGAAAGCATTCAAATTGTCTTGGTGAAATACATTTAACAACTAAAATGAGCAATCATTGTTAAAGTTTTTGAATAGATAATAATTAATTTTTTATGTAAGATTCGCTTTAAAAAAATCCCCAAAGGAGCAAGATTTATTTAAAGGGAGAGGGGGGGGTGATTTATTTCCCATGTATAGAGAGGGCAATGCTACTTTAAATTACACATATTTATTCTTCATTGGATATTATTTAAATAGGTTTTCTAAAAGATTGGTCGCTGGAAGTTTGGTAAAAATTTTGGTAGGAATAAACGTTTAGAAATTTCAAGTATTTATTTTGGGATCAACATTAATATGATTTTACTATTTTATTAGTATTATTTTATAAGATGAGTATGATATATCAAAAGTGGCATTCTCAAGTCACATAACTTGACGTGAAATATAATATGAAAATTGGTTTTGTACAGCTTTAAATTAAAAAAAAAAAGTTTATTTATAACTAGATAAGCCTGCAGTATGAGCGTGTTTGCTAATCCTTGGTAGGCCTTATTATCTGATATTTACAAAAGTTATTTTCATATCATTCGTACGTCGAATAATATGTTCATTATTTTGACAAAAATCACCAATAACGATATAAAATGTATTGCCCAACACCTTAGCTCAGTCGGTAGCGTCTCTGATCTAAGGGTTCCGGGTTCGAATCCTGGCGTGTCTGGAAATGGTATCATTGGTGAAATGTCGGTTCACAGTGATGATGAGTTACCGGGCGGGGGTTGGGTGTTGTGGCTGTTCAAGATTTAAGTTAGTTTACAAGTCAGGTGCTGATATAATGTGTCTGTTTAGAAAGTGCAGGTTCAACCTTATGAGAGGGGAGGGAAGAGGGTACTTCGCACCCGGGCCCTGGGATTCTAAAACGAGCCTGGGAATTTCCTGAGATCTCAGAAAATGTTTGCATATATTGAAGACTAGCATTCACACTTCCACAAATAGTACTATTACTAAATTATTAGTATAGGTCTAGTTATTTTTTGTCATTATTTTTACTTTTTTTAGATATAAAAGTAGGCCTATAAATTATATCTATTTTTTGTTTTATTTATTTTCGTTTTTTAAGAAAGGGTTAATTTATTAATTTCTTAAACAAGATCAATTGGAAATGGAAGCGAGCCCAAAAAACTTTGTACACCCTGATAACATTACTCTCATAGGTCCTGAGCAGTTAAATACCTCAAATAATTGAACGAAATTTAAATTATACGGGAAGTATAGCTAAAAGGTGTAAAGTAGGTTACATTTTATCAATAATGTGATAAAAAAATATATTTAATTTTACATAATCTCAACTAAGTCACCTTATCACATTACACTAAATTGTCAATCAATAGATTTATCACTCCTAGACTGCACATAAAATAGGTATCGGATACAGCCGCAGAATAATTGTGTCCATCCGCTGTGATATAAAGGTTTATATTTAAATGACGTTGTACTCGTACCCATTTAATATCGTGAGAATGATTTTTTAAAACCGTTATCAAAATAATTATTTGAAGTATAATTTCACTCAAAGTAGGTATGCTATTATTATTATAATTATGCACAACAACAACAACAAAACCTTTAAAAAAAGTTGTAAATTCCTTTCACTGCTGCTTAGTTTATTTTCTTTTTTAAAAAAAAAAACCTTTCTCTCGCTTATCTACGACACCTACATCAATATTTACATAGTTGAGTTAATAACCTTCAGAAAATAAACAGTGAAGAAAGGATAAAGCAATGTTTAGGGTACGCTATTGAAAGCGATATTGGGATAGGGCAAACAGTTTAGTTTATTATATTATTATTTTTATTATTATTATTTGCACCGCGTCTTACTACCCTATCGGATTTACGCTCTTACGCTAATATGTAAATGGTAGGTGATTGTGAGATGAAATGGAGGACCTACAGTTTAACGTGGAATCGAACCACGGTGGAGGCCTGGCATTCCACACATTCACAAGTTAAGATTAATACACGTATTGTCAGTTTAGTTATTAGATTGATCATAATAAAGTATATCGTTTACCCTGAAAGGTAGCAGTTTTTACTTTACTGAAATACACTATGGACTATCTTATAAGCTACGCCATAGTAGAACAAGTCAGGTAAGTTGCTGCCTTTCACGGTAAACGTATAGTTCATGAAGGGTAGATCCAAGGCCGTAGCCTGGGGGGGGGGCTTTTGGGGGTTCAACCTCCCCCCCCTTCCCCGAAATTTTATGAACAAAATATATATGGTATGGGTTTATTTATGGTTCAAACAATATCAAAATTAAGATACCAATTTAACCATAAAAATATTTCAGCTAGCTTCTAGAGATGTTTAATATCTAGAATTGTTCATAGCCTACGGCAGTAAGGAAGTTATGTTGCCATAAAAAAAAACACTTCAGATAGCTTTTAGAACTGTGTATCATTTATAATTTTTTCTAGCTTCTGGCAATTGAGATATGGGCCCACCAAAACCCCCTCCCCTGAAATTATTGGCTGGCTACGGCCTTAGGTAGTTCATATTCATGTGTGGAAAATAGCAAGCTAGGGGGCCCAGCACAAATATATGATAAAAGAGAGGTTTTCTTTAACAATAGAGCTTTAGTGCTGTTGCATAATTTAAGTAGATAAACTATGGGTAAGAGTGATGTAGACAAAATTTAAGGGGTGACCGGTAAAGCAGTGTGTTGCTCGTCAATGGGCGAGAGCGCGCATACAATAATATGTAAACAAATGAATATCCTTGAGTCGATGCCGTATTTGGATTAATAAATTCTTACCCGCTTTTTATAGAATCTTTACATTTTTAAGAATTTAATTCTATCTCTAAGGAAGATTCATCAATTATATGAGTATACATTTAAAGATAATATTAATTTTTGTTAATTTATTGTTGATTCTGGAGAAATATAAGAGTGTTTTATAATCTATTAGTATATTAACAAAATACAGGTTTTCTATGTTTTCTTTTGTCTAAATTCTAAAATAACAGGTAACATTATAATTATACTCACAGTTAAAAATAAAAATAATTTCCTTAGAATATTAAAAGCTTTAATGTTAAAAAGTTGGTGCCGCTTCTTACTATGTATAGAATGAAACAGTATAATGAATGAATAGTAAATATCATGTTAAACATCAAAACTGAATCAACTCACACTTATGATTCAAATTAAACTGGCATATTAAATTCAATAATTCAAAAGTAAACAGTGTTTTTAGTTCAGTAGGAAATGAAGCCCGTATCCGTCCACCAAAAGTATTAGCCAGAAAGGGTGGATCTTTGTTTACCATATTAGGAGAAGTTTACCTAATTTGGCAACAGCGACTTCTAAATATGGAATAGGGGGCCGGCCTTATGAGAGTAAATATATCAATCCGCAGTCGCTTTAATAAGTATTCACTTAAAAGATAAACAGAGTATCGCAAAAATATCTTCTACAAAAATAAATGGAACATTATTTCATTATTTTTCTATTAAAATAACATTTATCTTGATTTTCTTCTAATTTGTTTTTACGTAGGAACTATTTTTTATTAACTCTCTTCTTACGCGGTTGTTCGGTACTGCTGTCCGTAGGTCAAATTACGAACAGTCGCGCTAGTATCGTGAAGATGCTATTGTTGTTGTGCTGTCTAGATTAAACTATGCGTGTGTCGTAAGTTGTAATTTTTATTTGGTTGAGATGAGATTAGTAAAATAGTGTTGTGCCGTGATGGATGCCCCTCCAGGAGGGGGCAGGGATTCCCGATTTAATTTGGGATATAATATGTCACTTTTAAGTGGTGAGACTGCACCCGAAATGTACGGTAGCACTGGTCACAATAGACCTTCAACGTCGATTAGTTCAGGAGTGTCAAGGTCCTCGTTATCTTTGGCGAGTTCTTGTGGTGCAGGATTTCAACGTGGAATCAAAAGAACTTCGGAAGTGTATTTAGATCAAGAAGTGTCTGGGGGTAGACAAGGTATGTCGTCTCATAGTTCTATGGGTATGACTAGTGATTGCGGTTCGGACATTGGGGATGATACGTATCCTGAAACTCAGAAGAAAACTCCTCCACCTAATGGAAAAAAGACGAAAGGACGTGTTAAGATCAAAATGGAATATATAGACAATAAACTTAGAAGATACACTACGTTTTCTAAACGAAAGACTGGCATTATGAAAAAGGTAGGCTACGTCTGGCTACTCAGGAATGCATGGTATTTGGTTAGAATGGGAAGACGACATTGAACACCTGTGATTTTAATGTGTCTCAAATGTCATGTGAAGCTCATTTTTGGTGATTGTTATAAGAAAGTTCACGTTGACTAATGAAATTTACATCCTAAACTGGTTTGAAGACTATAAGTATGCGTTGTTAGGTTTATTTAACCTTTAATTGAGCATGAGGTTCTAACCTAAACATCCATTTTCTCTTTTGCAACAACCTAAGTTATCTAGTGATGAAAGCTACCACATTTTACCTTCACATGGCCCATAAATGTACCAAATATTATTATTTTTAAGAAATGCTAATGAGTTCCAATTAAGTTGTAGCCACTTAGAATGATGGGCTTGCTCTAAAAAAAACCCAATGATATAACACATTAGATAGTAAGTCTTAAGCCTAGTCTAAATTTCTGGTCACCTGATTACTCAATACAAACTATTAACGTTTACATAAATAACTTAAGCAATTGTTAAATTAGCCAATCAAGTTATGTAGGCAGCACTTTTTATACCACATTTAGCATATGCCATTTGATTTAAATTGTCTTATAAAATTATATTACACACTATAATAACTATACCATAGGAAATAAATGTGTTTTTTCTCCTAATACCAAATTGGTAGGCCTATCAATCTGGTGGGTCAAAATCTTTTTAGTTTGTTAAGTTGGTTGTATCCAAATGATAGTTGGCATACAATATAAGCAGTTGGCGTGTTGCAAGTGTGAGTAGAGTTGGTTTAAACTGCACCTGTGATATGTTCCAATCACTCAGTAGAACACTTATCGGTAAGGTATCAGTGTAAATTGATTCCCTTGTAAGGTATTTAGAGCATACAGGTAAATTATTTACGATTGGTCAAATGAGGATCGAGTGGGTGATAGCATATCACAGGCACGGTTTTAACACGCTCTGCTCACCCTGGTACCACTCCACACCACACCACTGAATATAAGTTTATTTAAGTAAAATATTAAGCATATGCCTACTTCATTTAACTATCATTTACAGAACAAAATAACCAAAATTTAAATTCGACATTTGGGTTTGAGATTCATTTAGCCTCTTTCCCATTGCTACATGGGCCGACTAAATGCATAGTTCAATGGGTGTATTTAGTATATTTCTATAGCTTTTAATACTTACTCATGAAATTTCACTAACATTTAAACTACCTAACAGTAATTATCAAGGCCTAAGGTCTCGTTTGCTTACTGTGGCTGTTGCACTGCTCACCAAACTAACATCAACATTTAGCAATTTAAATGCCCAAGGGGTGACATTGTGATATCCTGATACAAAGCAGACCACGTTATAGCAAGTTTCCTACTTTGAAAAGACACACATGCAGGCCCAGTTTTCAGAAGATAGTAACAATTTTGTTTGTTTGGCATCTGCATTGTTCTATTAGATTTCATCTGATGGTATATTAATACATGCTATGTCATAAAATTCTGTTATATCTGTTAGTTATCTCATGTGGCCATAAAACTCACTCGTGTTCGAGTTGAGTCATGTGATAACCTAGTCCTATTGTTAGTAACTATATATATATTTTTTAGCACTGCAGCTTAATAGTTGTTCAGGCTGTACGAATATGTAGGTTTTCTAATTAAATGCTAATGTGTTAGGGCTGTGGAAGATTGACTTTAGTGGAACTGTACCTGTATTTGTGTAGAGAAGAGTGGACCCTCACTACACCCGACCAAGATTCAAACCTCGAACTTCCCATTATTAGTGGTGCAGTCTAATGCCAAAGTTATGCCTTAGACCGTTGGCCCACTGAAGTGGGCGTTAATAAGTTAATAAACAACACTACTTAGTGATAGAACTGCCTTAGTCAACTAGGTAGGCTAGAAGTAAATAAACATTATATTTTTATTCTCATTAAAAACTGGTCCATCTGGAGCTTAGTCAACAAATAAATGCTGCTAAATTAACTTAATAAATGCCAGGCCTCCACCGTGGTTCGGATTCCACGTTAAACTGTAGGTCCTCCATTTCATCTCACAATCACCCTACCATTACACATTAGTGTAAGTGTGTATAACCCGAACGGGTAGTAAGACGCGGTGATAATAATAATAATGTATCATGTGGGCCTATTTATTTAAATAGTAATAATAATAAAACAATCTAATTTGCTGTATTACTTTAACACAAATTAACCTTCCACTACTACACAATTCAACCTATTTTCTTAACCTCTTTTCATTTGAGTTCTAGGCCTATTTAATGTGCACTTCCTGAGCCGACAGATTATATCAGCACACAAGAATTTATATGAGCTAGAACAAACGAGACTGCTAATTTTGTCGGGAAAGGTATTTTCACTTAACTTCCAGGGTTCTGAATCTTTATAATACTTAAGAAACCACTACATTGAGTAAGTTCTCTTGACAATTTTCTTTAGTTAAAATGGTGTTGATTCTTCACAACCATACCTTTTAATGAAAGGGCCAATATTGGGTTTACTAAGCTATACTTTGGACCTTCATAATACAACCTTCGTAGGCACATCCTAAGGTGTGACACTATAAAACAAAAGTTGGGCTTTGTGGTAGAGGGGTGTTGAAAAGATTAAAAGGAGAAAAAATTTGAAAATGAAAATGAGGGAAACCTTCTCTGCCTTGAACTAAGAAGGTTCAAGAATGAGCATGGGCCAGTTCCTGGATAGTTCAGTGTTAGAGCACAGGCGCGCTAAGCCAAAGGTCCCACGTTCATTTCACTATGTCTTGGTGTTATTTTCACACATGCAAATAATATGTTTGATGTGACTATATTCATAGCTAAAGATAATTTATATCTTCTAAGCCTCACTTTTCATGTACATTTAACTATACAAGTGGTGGCTTAACTCCACACACTCGCTTATAGTTTTTCGAGGCATTGCATCTTCAAAAAAAAAAAAGTTGAGAGAAGACCTCATTTTCCCTAGTGGTGTCTAAATATCGGAGGCGTCCCTTCGCAAAATTAGTTTATTTTGACTTTGGCGTTGCTCATCCATCGGTAGGTCTACATTGGTTTCTATAAGTTTTGAATCACTTAGATGAGTATCACATGTTAGAACATCAGCACTTGGTTAAATCATCTAGGGTTGCCACAGACAACTGTAAAACTGGATTTTTTTTTTGTGCCAGGAAAAACACAGAGAACTTGCAAAATCTAGCTAAAATACTTGCATAAAAATATTTGTAAATTTGGGACATTTAATTAAAAGCTTAAAATATTAGGCCTTTGGATGGATGAAAAAAATTAATTGAAGAATTAAGTATGCTGATTAAAATATTTCTTTATTACCCCTTAAACAAGACTTGTTGAGTGACATCAGATGTATGTGGCACGATGTATTGGTATTTGGCCGTCATTGAGTTTTCTTCAAGTTTGGAAAGTTATATAAACGCTTGCTTAAGGGGTCAAATGGTCTAAGGCCTCACTGTTACAAAAAATGGGACTGCCAAAATTACTGGAGAGCAAGGTTTTAATCACGGTTGAGTGCACTGAGGAGGGGTTTTCCTATATGATTTTTCGCTCTCCCTCCACACAAATGTGGCACATATACTCAAAATTTAACCTTCCTCATTCCTAACACATTAGCGTATTTTTTTCTGTTAGCACCGCTCTTACTAATCCAAACTGTAATTAGCTCATTATATATATATATATATATATATATATTTTACCTGAACGATGACAAAAATAAAGTGTCTTTATTTAGAAATAGCTTTTTTGTAAACACATTTTGTTTAAATTTTCTACAATATGGCCAATTTGATTTATTTATGGTGCAGATTAAAAAAATCCTTGGAAGCGAAACTGATGTACATCCAGAATAGTAATTTAAAATAACTCATACCTATTTTGAAGTATAATTCAATGTTGTATAGGTACAGATAGTAGAGTGAGTGTGTATATGCATCAGAGAAATATAGGAAGTGTTATCAACAGATAAACAAGAGGCATCAAAGGGTGGACTGCTCATTTTCTTCTCTTTCTATTTAAATATACATTGGTCTCTTAAGTTTTATAGGTTTTATAGGTGTATAGTGTAATAGGTTGAGACGCAGACCTCTTCACTAAATAGCTTTTAATCCACCAATTAGGCGACATTGTTAAAGAAAGTATTGTTGGTTGATCATGATGCAGAACTGTCTTCTTGGTGAAGATGAGTTGACTTAGTATGTGTAAGAAATTTGCTAGCAATATTAGTGGAAATGTTCTGGAGGAATTAAACCTTCAAGTTTAATCATAGAATTAGAAGAAATCTTTGAAAGCAATCAAATTAAACAGCTACAAATGCAGCTATAAATTTTAATAGATATTATTAAGACTGTGTGAGAACGCGGACATTCTTTTCGAGTCTAGTTTTAGTAGCTGCTCGAATGTAAATAAAATTTTACAAAACTCAAATATGTGAGTACCTACTCATAATTTTCGATCTTTTTATTGAAAATTCCAAGTTAGATTAATTTTTTTCAATTTTAAGGTATAGTTTCATAGCACAAAATTTTCCTTTGTCTAATTTAAAAAAATACATTCTAATTTATTGGAAAATTTGAATTTGTGGGGTTATAAATTTTTTCACAAAAAATTGTTAACTTCTAAATAAAGTATGTTTATATTTATTTATGGTTTATTTATATAACAGAAATTCAACTTTGAAGTATTTCATGTACAATAATGCTCTATATTACTATACTCAAACTAAAAAAAACAACCTCTATTTTCATTCAAATTTGACTCAAACTTAACTAGGAAGGGAAAATTGCTCACTCACACACCCATAGATATTATAAATATTAAAAAAATAACAATAAAATATAGTAACATGTGACAGTGTTGGATGTAAAAACATATGTTTGTATTTTCTAGAAGGCTCTTCCTAAGAAAATTTGACTTTAGCTTAGACCTCTCTTTATGACATTACACAAAAATATATTATTTTAAAAGTATAAGATCTATTATTTTTGTTTAATCTTCTCACACATACCTGATTGTATTTTGACATTTAATTATAATGTGGTTTAGTGTCTTTTAAATAAAACTATTTAGCCTTGGGATAAGATCATTTACTGACCACTTGAGCTGTGGTCTAGTGGTCAGTTTCTAGCTACAGAGTCAGAGGTATCTGGTTCGATTTCCGGCACTTCCAGATTTTAACTGTGAAGTGGTGGGTCTGGAACAGGGTCAACTCAGCCTCGTGAGGACAAATGAGTAGTACTTGAATGAAAAAGTAGCGACTTTGCTTCTGTCTAGAAAACAGATTAATGACCGGATGTTTTGTTGGGCTGACCACATGACACCCTCTTTCTCAAAAGTTGGCACTATCATTGTCAACAGATGTCGTTTGCTTGGTCGATATGGCTCAATTATGGGCTGACTCCATGGAGTTTTTTTAAGATCATTTATTTAGTTGAAATAAAAGTAACAAAAAAAAACAACTAAGGCCCAGTTTCATAGTCAAATTTAGTACGCCTCAAGTGCGGCACTACACTAAGTACATGACGACACCTACCTAAACCAGAATGGAATGGGCCGTTCTCACATAGGAAACTGGCCCATTCCATTCTGGTTTAGGTAGGTGTCGTTATGTACTTAGTGTAGTGCCGCACTTGAGGCGTACTAAATTTGACTATGAAACTGGGCCTAAGCCCCTAAACAAAATCTTCTATCCAAATATTTTATTTATCATACAAAGTAATTGAAAAGTGAATGTTTTTCAAAACTTGTACTAGGATGTGATATTATTAGAAATGTGATTTAAGTTTGGCTTTACTTTTAAAATAGCTTGCTACTTTTAAACACACAAAATAATAGACAAATTAAAATTTTCACATTTTGAAACAAACGAAAAAACTTGCCCAGTAAATAATTGATAACCCCTATTTATTTCTTCCTTTCTCTGCACCCCCTTCCTTTACCTCACTGCTTTTTTATTCCCAGAGTCACCCTTGTTCTCAATGGTGTTTTTTTCCCACAAGTTTGGTTCTTTCTTCTTTTTAGTCACTAATTCTGTCAGCTTCTTATAATATTGCAGATTCGATTCTTTTGTTTTTTCCATTAATTTATATCTTTTGCTGACTCATTTCATAATATGTCAAAATATCATCTTTTAATAAATCAAACATTCACAGACTTATTCCACATATTTTATAGTAATTATGTTAAAATAAGCAAAGATTGAATAAGATTCTAAAAAATCTACAAAAACCTTTAAAACCCATCGGTTTGAGCCTTGCTTTAAAATTCCTGTTTTTTTTTTCCAACTTTGGTACCGGTATTTAGAAGTAATAACCTACCTCTTAAGGAAAACTTGGTAAATTATAAACTGCATTTTGAATGCAACTGTAGCCCTACATTTTGTGTGTGTGGTACATCTGATATTTACACCAATTTTCTTCTTTAGTAAACCAAGTACTGGCTCATTGTTTTTTCCTTAATCTTTTATGCACTTTCAAAAATAAGTTACCTGCCTTATAAAATTTGTGTACTATTTCAATTGTTAATTAACATTTCAAATTTGGTTATTGAAATACCATAAGTACCCAGGATTGTACCAACGTATATTTGCATGCAAATCAGATAATATTTGTGCGCTCCCTCCTTTCATCCTCTTACCTCGCCTTAATAATATTGTCACCGTTTCGGTGATCAAAATAAATAGTCTAAAGTCACTCTCGCAAAGACTGGAACAGCCTGATGTTGGGGAGGTAGGGCTTAAAATCCCAGTCGTGCGTACCAAAGTTTTTTTTCCCTTGAATGGTTTTCCACTGTTCTTACAGGCTTGTCCAGGTACATTTTCTTTAAATTCAACCTTTCTCACCACTAACATACTAGCATAATTAGTACATATGTGTATTATCCGAACGGGTAATAATATACGGTGCTAAGCTAAACAAAGGCTGGATAGTACCAGGGATTGAACCCAGGACCCATCACCACTATACCACAGAGGTGGGGTAGCACTAATATAAAATATACCACAACTCAAATTAGTGATGAGCTTCCCACTGGCTGGTTGTAAGTTCACACCACTTTCCTGCGCACTGTCGGCTAATCATTCAGAGATATATACCAGAAACTCGGTAGTGAAACACAGTGAAAATAAATTAGGAACTCGGGTCCTTTTAATGTTGAAGTATTAAATGTGAGAGAGAATAATATGGTATATTTTATTCATGTTGATAATGTAAAGGGCAAACCATATTGATTTGTCGCATAAAAGAGAGCAGCCCACCAAACTTTTTTGCAAACTTGATGTATACTATGTTGGTTTAGTTTGGCCTCAATCTTGGCTGAGATGTACACAAACATAAAAGAAAAATATTCACTATGTGACTAGATCAGGGCTATAATCCTAGTCAAGTGTATAAAGGGTGGCTTCCCACTCTGTCTACATGAAAATGCAAGTATACTTCCTCTAACTGCAACCTTTACTATCCCTAGCATACTATCCTAATTGATTAATATGCATATAACCTGAAAGGACTTGGTAAAACGAGGTGCAAAAAGTCTCAATTATTATAAAATTTATAAAGATGATGGCAATTAAATCTAAAGGTTACACCAATGTTAGCTGATGAAGGCTATATATATTAACAACCAGATTCATGTTAAGATTGATTAAAAAACCTCCATGGCTTGAGCCCTCGATTAAGCTATTTCAACCGAAGGGCCTTTGCCGTAAGCGGAAGAATGTGGTCAGCATAACAAACCCTTCAGCCATTAATCTCAGTTTTATACTTCTTTACTCAAGTAGCTCCTCACTTGTCCTCAAAGGTTGAGTTGACCTCGTTATAGATCAACTGCTTCACAGAAAAATCTGGAAGCGCTGAGGATTGAACCTGGGACTTTGAGATTTGTAGCCAGGAACTCTGATCACTAGATCATAGAAGCAGTACCTTTTGAAAATATTTCTCAACTACCTACATACTTGCTCAAACCAAAATCTATAGAAACCTTAGGGTAACAAATCTCGACATCGTGGTGTTTAAACACATTGATGCTTTAGAATAGTGTGTCAATTTTAGGTGATTGTGCTTTGGGGGACCTGGTGGTCTAGGCGTAGTGTGTCTGACTTCTGTGCTGGGATCCGGGATTCAATCCTAGGTCCCGGCACAGATTTATCTGAATGCCGAACCCTTCCTTCACCTCTGGCAAGACGTGTATTAATCACAACTTGTGAATGTGTGGAATGCCAGGCCTCCACCGTGGTTCGGATCCCACGTTAAACTGTAGGTCCTCCATTTCATCTCACAATCACCCTACCCTACCCTACCCTACCATTACACATTAGCATAAGTGTGTACAACCTGAACGGGTAGTAAGACACGGTGCTAATAATAATAATGATTGTGCTTCACGTCCAAACTAGACTGGCAACAATTAATTGATTTAATTATCAAATTAGTTTCAGAAACAAGAGAGAGGAGATTGCAGCTGATATTAATGCAATTTATGTGGCTATTACTTTAGATGCGAAAAAAACAGTACTTTGGCACTTCTTTTTTTAAAGTAATATTTTGGAAGCTGTTATTATCACAAGACTACTACCCAATGGCAGAAATAAATTCAAAGATGAGGAATTGATTAAAAAACTTTAAGAATGCTTACATCAAATTTGAGTAGTTTTATCCTATTTATTTAATACACAAAGTCCAATTTCAATATGTACCCTTGATTAACTTTTAGATTAAAAGGGGTAACATCTTGATGAAAGTAGTGTACTCATCACTTACCCTGTAAGGTAGTAGCAGTCTTATCTTGATGGATTTTTACCATGGCCATTTCTTACAAGCTATCACTACTCCAAAACATAATTTGTCAACGAAAGACTGCTCTCTACCATTATAATTCATAAGTGTGAAGTCAAGTAAATTATTAACACTTAAGTTTTCCTCACTAATTAGTTATATTTCACATTGGAGGTTCATGCTGTGACTAGAATAATATTAATTTCAATTTGAATACGTAAGCTACACAATTTATGGCGGTCAACTTTCAGAATTTGTAGTAAAGGAGAAACATTTATAAACAATGATATGAGCATGATAATGATGAGTTACATACCCTGTACTTGTCACCAGATACCATTAGAATAATCATATCTCTCCGGTTACTTACCTCGTACTCGTTACTACCTCGTACTACGGACATTGTTAGGGTGGTCAAATCTTGCCGACTATGGGGCAGGACATGCTGCACCAATGGAATAGACTAGAACTTTTTTCAGGGTATTTTTTGGTAAACCTAATGGAAAGAGACCAATGGGGAGACCTAGATGCAGATAGAAGAATAACATTAGAATGGACCTGTAAGGGAGATGGTATAAGGTGAACTGGATAAAACCAACTTGAGATAGGAATAGGCTGCAATTAGGTGGATTAGGTAGTACTGTAGAACTAGCTTGAGCTATGGAAATGATGTAATGAGGTGGACTGGATAGAACTAGCTTGAGCTATGGGTATGATGTAATGAGGTGGACTGGATAGAACTAGCTTGAGATAAGGATAGACTGTAATGAGGTGGACTAAGTAGAACTGTAGAACTAGCTTGAGCTAGGAATATGATGTATTGAGGTGGACTGGCTAGAACTAGCTTGAGATAGGGATAGTTGGCGTACTTTTGTGAAAGCAGCAATTAACTTATGAGCTGCTAATGCCTTACATTAAGAGTATCTCTTTAATCTGTGAAGTTGCAGCATTTTTGGTGTATAAAATTAAACGGTCTTTATTGTTAAGAGGTTGAACATACCTTCTCAAACACACAATACTGTAAAACTATGAGATGCTAGCTAGAGAGTAGAAACCTGTGAGGCATTCAAACTCGTACAATGATTAAATTTTCCATCCAAGTTTTTGGTGCAAATGATGGAATCATTTGTTTATAAACTTACTTTACCTATAGGCCTACAAAATATGCATTTGACCACTATTGTATTTATATATTTAGGTTATTTATGTTTCATACTGTATAAACCAAAGGTCAGCAAACTTCTTGAATTCCAATTGACTTATAAATTTATCAAGGGTGCGACTCTCAGCTATCACCCAACTCTACTTTTGCTTGTTTTTTTTGTCTATACATCTTTATTTAGTCTGTAAATTCAATCTCTTTCCTCAAATATTTTTGTACCAACCTTTATAAAAATTAAATTATAAAATAAATAAAATGTACATTTTCATATTAACTTATTAAAATGTACTATAACATTATAATTATAGTCTTATCAAGGTAATTTTGGTCATACTAAAATACTATTTGAAAGGTATTTATATATTTCAAGGTTAGTTCACTCAAAGATTGGCTTTAAACGACTACCCTATGTATTCTTATGTTATCGATTGAAAAATTGATCAGAGATTGACCATTTGTGGAAACCTAAGTCATGTTTTGTAAGCTAAATATACGGTCGGATTTTGGTAGGAAGGACAGTACCCTATATGAAAACTACAAATATATTAAAACAATCTTATATTGTTCATACATAAAGTCATTTGATCTTCGGCTGTCTCATTAGATGGATAGTATCAATACCTACCCATAACATAATTCTAATTAATTAGTTGAAGTATTTAACATAATTTTTTCGGACTGAACTAATTATGTCATTCATTACATGAGAATTTCTATGAGCAACACTGAAAAGGCCTATTAATTTAGCCGAGAAGTTATTTTCACAACCTTCCACAGTTCTTTTTATCCACAATCAACATGGGATGGACTGACTGATGGCTTTACTGCCTCTCAGAAGTAAGTTTTGCTACAGATTTTATCACTCAAGAAAAATTTGTTGGCACTAGCTGGGTTTAAACTCATGAACATTGGATACTGAGGGAGCATTTTACCCCGAGACAAGAGGTTGACAAAATAATACTAATAATATAGTAGCCTATAATGTTATCGATGTTGACTGGAAAAAAAACAAACATTTTCTAAAAGGTCCTTTCTACTAAATCCTCAGGTACTTAAAATTTGAATATAATACTAAACTATTATTGCGAGGTTGTGATGATCTTGGCTGTATTGTTTCAGGCGTATGAACTGTCCACGCTGACAGGAACACAAGTTATGTTGCTAGTCGCCTCAGAGACGGCCATGTATACACATTTGCGACTCGTAAGCTGCAGCCGATGATTACTTCGGAGGCCGGTAAGGCCTTGATCCAAACTTGTCTCAACTCCCCAGACCCTCCGCCCACAGGGTGGGTGGAGACCAGCGAATGTCCGCCACCGGCTTCGAGGAGACAGAGCTTACGTACAACATCGGGGACGAGGAGCAGAAAGTAAGACAAATGGCATACGGGGTTCCCTCCCACCATGCGGTCCCCCAACACCCCCACTCGTCTCATCCCCATCCACTGACTCACACCCACCATTACCAGCAGCATCCGGGGCCTGGGTCGCCCCACCAGCATGTCATGGGCCCTCCTCCTCCCTCGCACCTCATACCTTGCTCTAGCCCTGGGCCCATGATGGGCGGGGGTTACCAGCAGTCACCTTCTCCCCTCCCTCCGCATGCCGGGTACCCCCCGCCTCACCCTCACATGTCTCACTCCCACCCCCAGCGGTAGTATCTCGCACACACTCTCACCAAGTTGACAATCTCCAGTTAGGATCTTTCCAGTGTTCTCCCCAGAAATGTTTGAGTGGAAGCAGTTTTACTTCGAAATATTAAACAGTCGCTTAAATTTTAGCTGGTAGTGCCCATTTGAAAGATCTGGGTGGTTTTGGGGGGCTGATGATGACAACAGTCTGCATTCATTCATGAACATGCAGGGATCACGGTGATTATAATTCTGATACACCGTCACTGCAGACACGTCAAAAAACTGTTGACCCGGGATGGGCCAGTAATTTACTCTAAACTTGCCCCATATATTTTGAAGTATACTGTCGACTTGTTAATTTTCACACCACAAAAATAAATAGGCTTATTAACTGGAAAATTTTCATCCTGAATTGAAAAGACCTATTCTTTTAGTTTCTCAGTCTTATTTTACCTTTACTTATCTGATTCATGGTTTGTACTTAATCAATTATATGACAATACATTTAGTTTCATATTCAATAAAAAAAAGCATCTAAATCATTCAATATTCATATATTTTCCTGGGGCTATTTTCTAGACCTCCTTTCAAATACAAAATTTCTACTTAGGGTTTGGTCAATATGTTTTACGCTCTGGCATCTTTTCACCACATTTTATTATGATAAAGAAAAGCCAAATTAAAATCTATTTTTAATTCGGCTAAAAATGACTAAATATTAGCTAAGCCCAAAGATTTTGATTAAAAAGTTCAACTTGTTTGGTTTCCTAAAGCTTCTTCAAAGGTCAGCCATTTGGATTTTTCACTATTAATTATGGGTATTATCCAATTACATTTACTATTATATTTGTAAATTTTTAAAATCTCACCTAGACAACAGGAAATCGAGACTAGGACTGTAGTTGTGGTATCAAAGATAGCTCATACTAGTGGATTATTTCCACATGTTCATCACAGACTCTGTCTTAAACTATGAGTGAAAAATGGGCCAGACAACTGGGCGAATCTTGGATAGCTTGGTGCATTGGTAATCCAGGGCTTATACGTTTGTTTCCCATGTTCAGGTGTCATTTTTAAATGACTATGGCACCTAAAGCAGCTATATATGTAACTTTTAGATGAGTTCGATCCCCCAAGCTTTGCTGGTCATGTAAAGTTAATAATTGTTCAAGTATTAGCTTTCTTCATTGTTACTACTGTCCTCTAAGTTACTTATAATTATTGATGGCGCTAAATTGGAACTTAGCCGAGTCACTAATATTTATTTGGTATCCTGGAAATTGTCATCGTGGCTGTTGAGTGAGATCAGTATTATTATGTTGCTCCTATGGATTGCATTGTTTTAGCGCATGTGCCAATTATTTCAGTGCAGCGCAACTTAAAAAAAATTTCAATATCTTTAGAGTTCTCCCTGCCAACATACTAATAAGTACTTTTTAGTTTGTGTATGAAATATTTATACCTTAATATACTGTTTTTTAAATGCACAAATTTAATTTATTTGGAAATATTGGGAAAGTTTTCTCTCTTCAGTGGTTCTAAACTAAGGTTTCACAAAAATTTCAGACCTGTAAAAATATATTTCAGAAACTTTTTTTTAATGAAGAATTATGAGCCAGACTAATTTAACAATGTGACTTGAAAACAAAGTTTGAGAGATTTATGTTTTCTATGCTTATAATATTTTATTTATATTTTTTGCATTGATAATATTATAGTAGAGTGTCTAAATAATACAATAAAACTCACTGCAGTGACCGCATGGTCCAAGGCAGCACTTTCGAAGAAGAAAAGGTCACGGTTCGATCCCGAATGAGGTTGGTTTTCCCTAAATGGTTTTACACTCTTCATGCAACTTCCTAATCCATAAGACAATAGCATAATTAGTACATTGGTTTACAACCCAAATGGGTCTTAAGACACGATGATAAAAAAAAACACAATAAAACACATGTACCGGTATTCAAACAATAATAGTTATTTTTCCAATTTAGTTACTACGCCCACATTGAATTTTAATTTATGGAAAGTAATATGAAGGGATTCCTCAAAATTTCATAACCAATTTTAATGGTTCCTCAAAAAAACAAAAGTTCGAGAACCTCTGCCCAGGTATAATATTTTTTGGGTTTTTATAATAGGATAAATTGATGACTTGAGAATGTTTGGTATATTTTACCGTTAAAGTGAATCACTGTTAAAGTATTTTGTAGGTGCGAGTGATGTGTGTATTTCTTATTAATCAAGGCTATATTTTCTATTGATGCTCAGAATTATTAATTCAAAACACACTTTCATTTTGAAGGCTACTGTGAGTCAGATATGTAGAGATTAAATATTGACAAGCTTGCGTGAGTAAGACCTTCTCTGGGGTCTAGTGGTCAGAGGTCTTGGGTTCGATCCCCGACACTTACAGTTTTTTTTTAAAAGCATTGGGTCTGAAAGCAGGTCAAACTCAACCTCGTACTCGCACATGAGGAGATACTTGAATAAATAAGTAACAGCTTCTGTCTATAAAACCACATGACACCCTCTATCTGCAAATGTTGGCACTCTAATCCTTAATGGCCACGGCCACTCGGTCAGTATAGTTTGTTTATGAGCTCATGCCATAAAAAGTTTACTTTTTTCTGAGTAATCTAATAATAGGCTTTTACTTAACATTAAAGCAGAATTTCTACAATTCAAATTGAATGGAATCGAGAACCATCTCAAGAGTATCATAAATTTGAATTACATTGAACAGCCGGAAACAATGAAAATACCTGAGTGTTTAAGATAAAAATTACATTCTATATAATTCTCAAATTACTTATTACAAAAATTATTTTGGAAATATAATATGTACTTTGTATTAAAATTTTCAACAGGAAACCTTCCATTTTATGTTTATCATTATTTTACCACCTAACCACACATCTTCCATCTCGTGTATAAAGATGTGAACTGTGAACCAGACAAATGAATCCCTCCTGAACTATTAAGATTACTCGCCTTAATTTCCACTACTGCTATAACTTTCTATTGCATAATTTAATTTCTGTTGCGTTACTGCTGAGGGGCTTTTTACAAATTAGACTACATACACAAAATATAAAACCAACTTGTATGTTTACAATCAGAGAGACAGACAGAATGTCATTCTTTCCATACAATTTTTAAAATATATACCGAAGGTAATTAATATGTTGGCAATCAAACTGAATGTTTTTAACTAACTAGCTCACTATTATTTAGCTGCCATTTTGATCTCTTTTTGGCATGCGGACGTCTGCACTGATAATATTGGTTACACTGCTTTTGTAGGTCATGTTAGTGCATGTTTGGTAGCTACAAGGTAAGCTGCTTTTGCTACAATTATCTCTGTAGGGATCATTTGACGTTAAGAAATTTTGAACTAATTTCCTTATGAGGTTTAAAAAAGAAACTTCTTTAATATTCGGTTTCTATTAAAGCATATATATATATGCCAAGTATTGTTCGAGTGTCTATGAAAGTGTTAAGAGCTCAAACCATTAATTCTTTATACACCATTTGTAAATATTAAAAAAAAATCCTGTTAATTTATCAAATATCCTTCTATTCCATAGACATATGATATCTAGTGTCCGACCGGGAGGTCAATTGTTTGGCCGAAGCCAAAGAAATCCCATTTTTTGCAAAGATCCCTATTTTTAAGTTTAATGCAATTTCTTTTGCATTTTAAATTTAAGATCGTGTTTATTTAAAGTAAATCACATTTTGTAATGTTGATAAAATAAAGTAGAATACATTCCCGAAATTGTGATACAAATAATATTAATACAAAATAAAAGTATGACAAAAATATCAATCACTTCTTCCTCTTAATATTTGGCTTTGAAGAAGTGACTAAACTATTTTTTATTGCCATCCAGTCCTGTACAAATATTAATTAGTTATCTCTTATGTATATAATAATTAATTACATTAGCCATATTTTGAGGGGAAAGTTCTTAATAAATCTGATAGTAACACTAAACTATAGTAAACAAGAACCATGTGTCGCCACTGCTGACTAGTCTACCGACCGGGCGCCTAAAGCCAACATGCAGTGACTTGTCACGTGACCGCTCCCGCGCCGTACCCATGAGTGTATGTTAGGTAAAGTAAGTTAAATGAACCTTCGGCTTCGGTGAAACCTTAATTTTGCCGAAGGTGCAATTCATGGCCGAAGCCGATGCCAAATGTTTGGTCGGACACTAATGATATGAAAGATGAATTCAATGATAGTCAGAATAACCTAAGTATTATCATCAATATATTCTTTTGAAACTAAACACTTCACATACTCAAATTTTTGTTGATGTCTAAGACATTTTGTTATGATCACATATTTTAAACTAATTTTAATTGAATTGTGTAAGTTTGTTTTACCACGAAAATTTCTAGTTAAAAAAAATCTTTAAAAACATAAGATAATGCACAGAGAAATCTATTTACAAATATTTGAGTGTGCTGTTTTAGAATAAACCTCTATCTCAGATGAAATAGATAATTTGTAGGATTATCATTTCCACTTCAGGCCACCCAAAATATTCATTTGCCCTTCCATAACTTGACTATTTGATCATTTACAGTTGTATTAACATTTTTTAACAGGTACATTTATTCTAACCAGCTAAGTTTAAACGTTGAAATTGTTTTTATTTTCATCTTCAGTCATCTTTATTTGAGATATTTCCAGTAAACTGTCATGATATATATATTTATTGAGGATGTATTTCCTTTAAAAATCAAATAATTAAATCGTGTTGTTCAAAGTTATTGTTCCACTATACTTTTCTTTGTCTACTCATTCCAGATTGTTTCATTTAGCCAATAGACGCACACACGATGTTGTGCTTTGTGTTAAATGCACCTTTATCCAAATGTGCCACCTTATCCATCCTCTTTGTCAAATTGATAACTTTGTGTGTATTGGTTTAAAGGAACAACAGTTTAATGGTTTGTAATCTATGATTATTTAAATTTTCTGCAGATAAAAGAGTCGCGGATTTTTATTTTGAAGTGCACTAAGGTGGTATAATTTGAAATACTCCACTGATTTCTTTTGGTTCAAAACACTTGCCATCAAATTTATAATGTCTAGTAAATATTTTTTAAAAGCATCGACAAATAATTAACACGCGCTGTAGCACATAGCGCATAGAAAAATACATTTCACAACTTTAAACAAGTATTAATTGGCATCTTATTTAGGGCTCATTTTGTGTTAAAAATGGTTTTCATGAAATTGCATTTAATATTGGTTCATATTTTAAGAAGCCACTGGTCTATTATTAATTACATCACCTTGTACTATATGAAATATTTATGGTTGATGTGAGAAAAGCAAAGGCAGCTATACAAACGCTCATATTGCACACGTTCCAAATGTCCGCATGTTATGTCTGATTTTCTTGAGGAATGGTAATAGCACTTTTGTAGTTTGATAAGTTTTTATTATCATATGGTGTGTTTGCTATGTACCTTTTTTTTTGTATGTTGAAATAGTCATTTGTATATGTGTAGACTTGGTGTTTTTTTTTCTATTAATGTGATTTATAAGTCGTAATTTATGATTTTGTTTTTTTTAATACTTGTGTTTTTAATACCTAACAAAGCAGCGAGGTTTGTTTATATATAATACTGAAATTAATCATTAATGCAATATAACTTTCTATATTGCAGAGTAGGGGATGATTTTAATAATCTGTGATCAAATAAGGTCATTCCATTTCTTTTATATTCACATGTGTTTGTGTTGAAATATATTATAGCTCAGTAGGCATTTTTAAAGTTCAAACTTGGTTCTACTGGGCTTGGAGGCAGCTCCCTAAACATGGATAAAATCTCATGTATAACATGAGAAAAATAAATTATTTATTTAAACCCTCACTATGAAGTTACTGCTTTAAAAGCCTACTATGGTTAAAATACTAATTTGAATATTCCTGGTCAGAATACTGGTTGGATAATTCCAGCGAAAGTGAATCGATCCATTATTGTTGGTTGCTCCAAAGACTGGTAATTTTAAAATGTCCTAAAATAGATATATTTATCATCGTTGAGTAACATTAAGGTTTACGATTCCTATGAATTCTAAAAAAAAAAAGATAAAAAAAGTACCCTATTGAACTGTAAAAGTAACTAAGATGTCACCATGATAAATCGTTTGGACCAATGGTCTGCAACCTATGGCCCACTGGCTGACAGATTCTATCTGGCCTGCGGAAGATGTGTTTATAAAAATACACTAATAAATAAAAACATGTGCAAAATATAAGGTTACATTTTTTGCTCAATGCTCAATACTCTTTTCTAAACTGGTTCAGAATTTTATCTAATAAACCCATAAGGCTTGCAATATCAAAAAGGTTGCCGACCCCTGGCTTAGACTATCAATTAGTGTGGATTTTTAACCACTCAAATCAATTTTGTATTTCTCTCGGCAAATTTTATAATTACATTTATTATAGAATATTTTTTAAACCATTACCTGTTTTATAATCAACTTTAAACATTCCATGTTTCATCAAAACTTTAATGAAAGATCATTTTTATAATCAGACAAACTAACCTATTATTTTACTCTGACATGTTGAAAAATGTATCTTTTATGCTTTTTTTTATATAGCGAAAGTGTGTTTTAGTTGAATTTATAAATTATGAGCCTTAACTATTGATTTTTTCATTTTATTGACTCAAATTTGTCCATATCCTTTTGCTTTTTTGACACTGAAAATAATGTATGGCTAAAAATTTGTTACATATTTTATAATTATACTCATCACAACTAAAATTTGATTTTTGATGAACATCGTAACACATTTATTGTGTTAAACCAAAACCTCCACATGATTTTAATACATTTATAACCTTATAGGAAGATGCTTTTGGCTCATTTTATTACTATAGCCATATAGATATTTTTTTTGTCAAAACTAAAAATTATGTAATGAGCTGTCATCTTACTAATTTTAGCTCTTAACTTTTTAGTTTTTAATGTGAATTTTTGAGATAGTTCGAAATTTAAAACAATCAACAGAGGTAAAGTAAAATACAAAGTTCAGTTTTTGGATAAAAACTAGTATTTTACTTTCTCACTCACCCCAAAAATATATTTTTTTCCTCCCTCTTTTAATTTAAAAAAATAACTCTGTTGACAAAACATTTCAAAGATATACTATAAAATGTTAGGAGTATGGTTGAGTAGCATTTACTGTTAATATTTATTTGCTAATTTAATATTTTTACTTTCATAGACTTTAGAATATTTCCGAGAGCAAATATAAAATGACGTACTATCGATATTTTAAAACTGTTGTTATGGTATATAATAAAATGTTATCTACCAGACCTACTTATATTTTATTGAGAGTTTATATAAAAAAAATGTTTAAATAGTGCAATGTTTTGTTGAGTTGAGATGTGAATCTTATTTTGTCTAATTATTTAGCAAAAATAATTTGTATAAATACAGCAACGCTAAAAAAAAAGTTATATAAAGTTTTCAGGTACTGGTACATTTTTGCTACTGTACTTTGGATACATTAATTGATTTTAATTTTTTCTTTGATGTTTTGGATATGATCCTGAAGATTTATGTTGAAAATATATAGTTGAATGAAATGTCTACTATTTATTAATTCATTTTTTTATAATCTTAAACTTCACTAGTTACTTATTTCATAATACCTAAAATATTGAGCATTTCAACAATTATTACTGGTACTGTAAATGTGACTTAGTCAACTATTTTACAGCATGACATGTGTATTGTTATTTTTATTCCCTCTGGTTTGGCCTATCAACAGTGAAAAGGCCGCCACCGTGGTTCGGATTCCACGTTAAACTGTAGGTCCTTCATTTCATCTCACAATCACCCTACCATTACACATTAGCGTAAGTGTGTATAACCCGAACGGGTAGTAAGACGCGGTGCTAATAATAATAATAATAATAATAACAGTGTAAACATAAGAATTACAACGTTTAACTGAAATATAAACTTGTATAAATTATAAAAGTAATGCATTTTGGCACTCTAATTTATTAGGAATCAAAATTTGCCTTCACTCACTAGTGAGTCATAGTATTTTCACTTATCTTGAATCGTCCTCTTTTGGCAATCTCTCCTGAAATAGCAATTATTTTAAACAATTATACCCGATAAAACCTGTCTGCCTCCAATCCCATTACAGGATATAAGATTTACAGTCCAATTTTAGTATTAAGCGCAAGAAAAGTTAGTAAAATATACATATTTGAGCCCTTTAAGAAACATTTCTGAACGACCTAAAGTAGGTAGAAAGGTACAATTTTAAACTCATTCTTGGTTGCTTGTCTTTTGTTATTTAAAATCCTATATTGATGAGGTTTAACTGTGCTCTATAGATAATGGAACTATGTTTCCTCAGCAAAGGTTTTTTTTTCTGGCCATGCTGAGCTGTGTTTTTTTTTATCATTGTATGGCTGTGATGTTTTCTGCATCTTGACGTTTTGTGGACAAGAATGTGTTGTTGTATTTCTTAAAAGAAAAGTAGAATTTATTTCAATTTTAGCACGAATAAAATAATTAATTTAAATGTTATGATTAATTCCTTTGTCACACATGATGTTATCAAAATTTCATTTAGGGGGTGGGGGTTAAATCAACATTAGGTGTCATTCAAGGATCTAAAATTTTTTAAAGAATTTTTAAAGCATTTATATTTTTCGATTCCTTGATAATACACCTAATTAATTGTGAAAACTGAACATTTATTATTATAATGAGTCTGAAAAGATTAGTTGTATTTAAAATTGTAGGTGGAGCTTGTTCGCACAAACGTTTCACTTTTCATACATTTTTAACATTTTGTATAAACACATTTCTCTATTTGTCTTGTAAAATATGTTGTTTTGCTTTGGCGAGTGATGCAAAAATCTTTTTAATTAGACATAATATTTGGAAGGCACATGGATTAGGAATGGTTTTTAGCAGCTTTTAAACTTGTCAGAAGAAGGTAAAAGCTATCTTAAATCTAACAGAGTAAAGGTAAATTAAAAATCTTAAAGAGTGTATAGTATATAGTTTACTCATTCTCTTGTAAGTAAAATGATTTTGGTTTGTCATCTTTATTTATAAAAATTACACTATGACATAGGAGTGAAACCAATTTGTTGAATGTGTAAAGGTAATCATAAAACAATAATATACAAATTATAGAGGTAATCATAAAACAATAATATAAAAATTATTATTATTGTAACTAGTTTACATCAGTTTTCTTATTTATAATCATAATTATAATTTTAATTAGTTTAAATCATTCTTGTTAATCACCATTACTAGTATTTTATTAGTTTACATCAGTTTTCTTTTTGTCGTCATCATCATCATCATCAGGAATTTAATTAGTTTACATCATCATCATCACTAGGCCAATGCAAACAATTTTTTGCAGTAAAAATTGCACTCTAATTAGTTTTTTTTTTGTCGTTTAGTACCCATTAGGGTTATTGGCATTTATTAACTATGCTAGCGGGGAAGGGATGAGGAAGGTAAAATTTTATTTTCTCAAATGGTAACACTGCGTCTTATCACTTCCTCAGGTTATTTGAATATATGCTAATTACTGTAATGGGGTAGGGATCAAGAAGGACACATTTTAGAGGTAATTTACAAATCTGCAAGGAAAGAGAGTGAGAAACAATTTTTGAAAAACCACCCTTAGTAGATCCAATCGGGATTAAAACCCCGACCTCATCATCAGCAAGCCATTATAACACGAGAGTGATGCCTTAGACCAGCGGTTCCCAATGTGGGGTATGTGCCAGGAAGTTTGGGGGTACGCAAAAATATTCTAATAATGGCAGAAAGAGCTACTACATTGGCCAGCAGTTTAAGACAAAAGAACACTCAAAAGTTATGAAATTAACTCATCAATATGTCAAGGAGCCTTCTATTGATGTTGAGAAAATGATTTATATTTCAAACATAAAATAGTTTTATAATTAAAATAAATGTTTTTACTGTAACTTTTGAATGTAAAAATATAATTCACCTAATTATTACACTGTTTTTAAATACCATTATTAGACCATTTATTTTCAGTTGCAACAAATAAATTAGGAATAACTACTACTGTAGTAATTAAACATTTTGCTAAAACGAAGGGCACAATTTTTGGAAATATGTTGCCAAAGGGCATGCAAACAAAAAAAGGTTGGGAACTGCTGCCTTAGACCATTCAACCATTGAATAAGGTCACTATGGTATAGCTTATAATATAGGGTCTAGTACCTTTCTGGGTAAACTTAGTGTACACTACTACTTCTGACCCGGATTCGAACCCAAATATCCCCATCACTGGAAGACCAGACAAGTTCGGTGTTTGGTCAGCTATTCCATCAATATTTATATTTTTTAGAAGATATGAACTAATGAACTATGCAATATAAACATATTTTTAAGCATACTATAAAATCCTCACATGATCTAGTTTCGAAGGTTTTATTTTGAACGCATGTGTAATGTGTATCTTTATTACTTCCTGCAAGTTTTGCTTCCAACGTATTGTTGAAAAAATGTCCAATGCACATCATTTGAATCTAGACAACTTATTTAATTTTATGCAGCATAGGCAAGAAAGCACTTAGGTGTAATTTGAGAATTAGTCTCGATAGTAATTAGTTTCTGCTTAAAATAGTTTTATGAATCAGCATTTTTGTTGTAATTTATTTATTTATTTGTGCTGGTAAAATAAGCAACTTTAGCAGAAATCTTTAACATAATATGCTAGCCTCTGCGTGTTCTATATTTAAATGCAAATTATGTTAATTATTTTCACTACATAGATCACACTTTGTTTCTTGACTATTTATGAAAGAGAAAATATATTTTAAAATTATTGATAATATTTCAGGCATTGACAGCTTTTATATTTAATTTAATAATCTTAAGAGGCTACATGGTAGGGTATCGAGAAGCATTGCAGACGTTTAGAAATTTCATATTATTTATGAGGGGTTTGATATTTTGTAATATTGTTTTCAACAAAATGTAGGTGAAAGTTCTGAGCAGCTAAAAAGTCCTAGTTGTTAAAGAAAATTATAACTTAAAACCCTTAAATTCCTATAGAACAATCTTACATTATCTTTAAAAATTTTCTATTGTTTGTGAATTTATTTAAAAAAAAAACCTAAACTCCACTTTTTAACTTGCCAGAAACCTGCTAATAATTTCCGTCTACATGTTATTAAAAAATATTAACTACTTAAATAATGTGTGATTTCTAAACATCTGCAATAAATCTCACTGCTCTGCCATACAGACAGACATCCCTTTAAAGAAATTTAGTGTTTGAAAATTTGTCATCTTTTATTACTTGATTCTATTTAATATAGTCATAAGAAATAGGATTTTATGAAATTTTAATAAATGAGCTTAGAGTTATTTAATTACACGTTGACTATCTAGCAATGCTTTTAACCATATTTAATAATATATATTCAAACCTTTAATTCATGTCACTGTATTATATTTAATTACAAATCACAAACTCATAAACCATTTAACTCATCAACAGTTAATTTAAAATACTGTCAGTATGGTTTGCTAGTTAAATTCATAGACATACTTTTTTTTTATCTTTTGCACAGAAATAATTTTTTATAAATTACCTTGCAGTAAAATTAATCAAAAAGTTCATTTTATATTACCTGATATTTCTCACATTTTATGACACATTTTATAATATCTTGTATTCATTTATTTCTTGTTTGTAAAGTTAACCATTCATTTGTATGTACAACAGTTTTGCAAACATTAGACTAATAATTTTACAAAGCTTGCTCTAAAATAATATATTAGTCTTAGCATGCATCATAATTAATTGCCTCTTCACTTTAATTTGAGCCTGATTCGGTATGCCAGTGGAGTAATAATGACAAAGCATTATGAATATAATAAATGAATACTTCTTAGAATATTAATGATCTTGTGGTAACTATTGGAATGTGGTTGGAATGCTAATTATGTGTGACCTCTAGCAATGTGGAATTCAATGACATACAAATTCAGGCCCTCTTATCAGTATCATCAACTTACTAAAATAAGCTTTCTCTTTAGCTGCTAAACAAATGGAATTATAACATATTAATTTAACTTTATAGTAATATGAGACATTGCAATGACCATACAAAATTATTACTGTTTCGATTGAAATTTCACTAAAATGAAGGACTTTTGGGGGCTGAAGTGAGGAACCACCGAGTTTGATATCGTGATTCTTTCGTGGTAGTAAATCTGATAAACGTAGTTATTGACATGATGTCACAGAATCATAAAACCTCCCTTCCCCTCTTGTAATGGCTTTTGTTTTATTACAATTTACAGACTGGTTTATACTTTGCATCATATTTGTAGATTTTTGATGGTGTATTATCTATAACCGACCGCCTCGAGGTCTAGTGGTCAGAGTTCCTGGTTTGATTCCAGGCACTTCCTGATTTTTCTGTGAAGCACTGGGTCTGAAATGGTGTCAATTCAACCTTGTGACAATAAATGAGGATCTACTTGAATGAAAAAGTAGCGGCTTCGGTCTAGAAAACTGAGACTGAGGTCAAAGGGTTCGTTGTGCTGATTACATGACACCCTCTATTCTCAAAGTTGGCATTGTCTTCGCCGACAGACGGCTGTCGATCGGTCAGTGTGGTTTTATTTTAGGCTGACTCCATGGAGTTTTTTTTTTAAATATAATAACCGAAGATAATTTCATTTGTATAAGCTTTGCTAGTAATGTACAATTTAACTGTACTTCTGTATACTTTACAAGATGGCTTTTTTTTTTTGAGGGGGGGAGGGAGGATACGTTGTTCAAACCATGGCCCCAAAGGGGTAGGCAATTGAGAAGTTTAGGAAACACCGGCCTAGGTGGTAATATAATGGAATGTACAGACTGGGTTGTCACTGATGGGAAGTTTTAGGTTCAAATCTCGGCCAGATGTACTGAGGGTATTTTCTTACTGGATGAATTCCTGTTCTCCCTTCACACAAATGGGGGTAGATTTCATTGACATTCACCCTCCTTACCACCTTAGTAAAATCATGTGAAGTCTGGGGAGGCAGTAAGACATGGTGCACAGAAAAAAACATGTAATTGTCAAGAGCACAGCATATATACTATAATCATCATTCTGTTTCCAGCCTGTAGCAGTGTCGTTTGATAAAAATTTCTCCACCTTTCATTATTTTCCCACCATTTCTCTACCTTCCACTATCCTTACACCATTCTTATCTCTCTCACTTGCACATTTTGTTACACTCATGCTAATCATGCTTTAATTAACCATTAAGGTAGTTCTTCTAAAATTCACTTTATTAAATTGATACTTTCAACAAAGTTTTACAGAAAAACTGACCTACACGTAGGGTTGCAACCTGGAAAACAGGAGAGCCAGGAAAATACAGGGAATTTTTTTGTGTCTGGAAAAACAGAGCATTTCATAAAATTATAAATGGTACAGTGCACCACACAAACTTTCTTAATCTTTTATCTTAAAATAAAGACATTTCTTAAAACCCCATTAGATTTGTGATTTCAGAAACAGTACCAAAGAACATAAATGAAATGATTTACATTTTTACAGAAACCACCAAAGAACATAGCAATCAATTTCTCATTTCAAAGACCTTTATTGAAAAAATACATATTTATTTATAGCTCGGAAACTAATGGCTTTATAAAAACTTATTTCGAATTATTTTTTTTAATTTATAGTAGGATATTTGTACTACAATTATGCAAAGATAAGTTATTTCGAATGAAATATATTTGTTGAGATATGATTGAAATTGGAAATTTCTGCTTTTTTAAAGTACCATTGACATTTTCATTGGAAATGAGAACTAACATTTGGTTTGTAATATTAAACAATTCCTTAGTTTAATCAAAATCATTATAGCCAATTTTAAGACAGTTTATTTTTTCTCTTTTCACCTCTAAGTAAATAAACTACCCTTAATTTTAGGTTTGGATGGATAGTTCCAAAAACTCCAGAGTAAATTTATGAAAACCCTAGATACAAAAGTCTTAACTCCTATTGGTAAAATGGTTTTGGCTCAAGTCCCAGTAACGGAAAGTCACAAAAACCCCAACTTTTTCATGAAACATTAACATCAACTATCAAAATGCCCACATGTAAATTACGATAATGTGTTAGGGATGAAGGTTGAGTTTATAGAAAGTGTATCTTCATTTGAGTGAAGGGAAAGTGTTTATGAAAATACACCCTCATAACACCTGACCTTGTTTCAAACCTCAATCTACTCATCATTGGCAATCCACTTTATTGTGGGAGTGATTCCTTCAGCCACCAAAGCTGCCTGATTCAAGTTGCTGATTCCTCCTTAGATGGATAAGCAGACTAAATTTTGGGCTCATATAGCCTTGTTTACAGGGTGCAGAGAAGTCTGGTTTTGGATCCCAGTTTGGTATACCCGAGAAATTTTTTCCTATATTGATTTCCTGCTCTCCCTCCATGCTAAATGTGAACATATTTCTTCTAAATTCTATCTCATCCGTACCCTATTAGGAGGTAAAAAAATATGAAGTACACTGTCTATCCATAGCCTTGAGGGAAAAGATAAATCTCATCGGTACTTGCATTTTATATTGATTTTTTGGCTAAGATACCATGAGGCCCTTTAAGCACTGTTGGCTGGTCACTGCCGATTAGGTATTTGGCTATCACAAGGCTTAAGGGGGCATATGTATGCTTGTGCATGGGTTCGCTGCAACCAGATAGTTGCTGAAGACAACAAAAACATGAGTACCAGCTGGTCGTGATGACCAATTAGGTGCCTTGATTCAAATTCACTCATTCAATCTGTAGGGAACATTGGTAGAGACCAGTTTTGTACAATGAGTTTAGACACGGATACATTTATTTTGCATATCAAATCTCAATGAGCTAACTTTAAACCCACTCAGTTCGATCTTCTCAATTTTGGCCCCCTGCTTCCAAGTCTTTAGTTGACCAAGTCGCCAGCGACTGGCCTACAGTGCATATAAGGGCCTAAGGGTCGAGGTAACTTTGAGCATCAGCTGCTAATCCATAATAAACTCAATTGGTATGAAACAGTTTATAAGTATTTAAAGGACAAACCCTATCACGAGTAGGTGTAAGTAGTACATTCACTGATTGTTAGAACTGCCAAATTGGGTAACTATCTCTTATAAACAATTTCCTTAAAAATCAAAACTTATTGGGAAAATGGCCATTATGCATATTCATAGTGTGTGTGTAAAGGATTCTGAAAATCCCTAATGTACTGCTAAGGAATCTTAATGGTTTGTTTTGCGTCTACTTCAAAATATTCATTGTTCATCTAAACATAATATGACCATCCAGACTCACTGCTTTAAGCCCTATTTTCATAAGACGAGCCCTTATCCATCAGATATAAAAGTTACTAGATATACTTTCACATATTCTATGTGTTGAGTCATCTGCTCTTTAGCTGTAATTTTGGATCAATACCTATAAAATAAATAATAAGAGTAAAATTTTTTTTTTAGCACCCGTTATTACTACCCATTTGGTTTATACGACGCCTGTTTATTAATTACTTTCTTGGGTTAGGGATTAGAAAGGTTGAATTTAGATGAAGTCTGCCATCATTTGCATGGAGGAAGAGTGGAAAACCATTTAAGAAAAACCACCCTCAGTACACCCGGCTGGGATAAAACCTCTTATCTCCCCGTCATTGGCAGTCTTGTCTATTGCGATAGTGACGCCTCAGATCATGTCGCCATCATATTGGGTATTTTCATTGTTGACCACAAACAAATATGCTTGTATTTTATAATTGTTATTCTAAATGTCTATTTGTCAGAAAATCATGGTACCATAAGTAGTTAATACAGTTTTAACCAGGCATCGTATCTTAGTCTGGTAACCAGTAGTCTTGATTAAAAAACAATGAAATAGAGACCCATGAAACTTTTTAACCATAATTAGAAAAATAATTATTGAAAAATAAAACATATTAAAATGAAACCAAAACTAAACTGATTTCAATTTTACTCTTATCGATTAGAGAAAACCGCACTAGTATAAGACTTTCTTTTTCAAGCATAATCTTGTTTCTAATGTCTTGGTTAATTGGCTGCGGGATGGGCTCTTAAATGTTAGTTTTTCCTCCTGCCAAGATGGTATTTAAATTACTTGCTCAGTCATTAAACAATAAGTTGTTAATTTGGGGGAAAAAGTGACTTCTCTTATTAAAATAATTTTGCCACTGTCTCTATGACCAGCCCTAACTTAATAATTAGTATCTCACCAGTATAGAGCCCATAAAATCCTTATATGTGGATATAAGAGCTTCTTTAATGCTTCGTCACAACAGCGTCCAACAAGATCATTTTATAAATTCATGCGTTGATTATTCTGCATAAAGTCTTATTATTAAATACATACAATCTTGGATTCCTTCCATGGAAACAATGTCACATGTCGTCTTCTTTTCACAGTGACAAATCACGGCTGACTTTCTATTTTCTCTTTACCTTCCGATTCTTTCCAAACATTATTAGGCTGCTAAATTAATTTTCTTATCCTAATTCTTTCTTAATACTAGCAAGATTCAAATTAATTCCCTTATTCATTATAAGGGCCACCCTTAGAAGACACGGGGCCCTGGGAAAAATCCAAGCTATCTCCCCCACCCCATTGTACTCTTAACACTTCCAAATAACCATAATCAAAAAAGTTCTTCCTAATATTTCGTTCAATTTTCTTCCCCAACAAAATTGATCTACCTGTATAGAGGTACAAAGAACATCTGTGTCAAGTTTGAATCAAATCTGTTAATGCGTTCAAAAGTTATCAAAAGACATATCCACCACAGATAGACAAATGCAAATGACCTTCATTCATCCAATAAATCAAACCCTATGATTATGTTTTAACATTCCGTTAATATTTGCTAGATAGCTTCTAGAGAGACTATATGAGCGTGAAAGAAAAAATTTCCCATCCCAACTGTTTTTTCCCCCCTCTGTCACCTACTTAAAAAGCACCTAATTGCAACTTACTACTGTTTGGGTTATACGCTTAAGTACTAATTATGCTAATGGATTAGGAATTGGGGTGGTTGAATTTAGAGGAAGTGAACCCGCATTTGCACAGAGGGAGAGTGGAAAGCCATTTTGGAAAAGCCACCAGTTCACCCAACCGGATTTGAATCTTGATCTCCTTGTCGTCGGCAGTTTAGCTCAACACGACTAGCGTGCTAGCTAACTACGCCACCGAGGCGGGTGACAACCAGTAAATCCTGGTTTTAAGATTCTCCTATTCTCTTAAAGAGTACCAGTAGTAGATGAAAGATTGATCCAAAAACTTTCTCCGATTTCTCCTCTGCCCCCTTGCTCTTCACTCAATACTTACTCCCCTCCACTTACCCTTCTTGCTTGAACCGGCCTGCAAACAATTTGCATTAAACTTAGTGAAACTAAATTAATTTAAAAATCACACTTGGACCCGTAAATCAGATTCGGGTTCTTTTCCCTGCACTTTGTATAGTTTTTAAACTAATTTAAATTAATTGAATGGTGGTCGCCATATGAACATTCCCACATTTAAAACGATTTGCACCTTGTGCTGATATTCATTAATGCTTTTAGTTGAAATCACACTAAATTAGTTTGGTTTAGTTAAAATTAAAGCATCACCTAAAAACCGAGATTTGAATTCTGGTTGAATGTACTGAGGACGCTTTTAAATAAATAGTTTTTTCGTTTTCCCTGCATACAAATGCAGTTAAATTTCCTCTAAATTCAACCTTGCTCATCCATAGTAAGATATAATGCTAAAAAAAAATAAAGGAAATAACCATATTTTCAACTTTAATATTTTTAAGATTGACTGAATCTCTTTTTTGAAAGTAAGAGAACTCGCTGTTTGTGCTTACCTGTTGATAACACAAGAATCGAGCAGCCCAATGGAAATAGGAACAAGTAGGAAAATTTTACCAGGTTAGGGCAAAAGCTGAGGTTTTATGTGGATTGCTCTGGTATGTCTAAACAATCAAATAAAAGACCCATTGCCATTAAATTCTCAAGATTTCAGTGTAAAATATTTGCTATCCATAGTATTTCTCTCAACTTAAAACTTTTCATACACCTCAAAGAATAATATTGTAATTTAGTTCAAAATTGTTACCATACTTTTTATATTAACTTAAATTTCTAAGACAAATTCTATTTGCTATTAACACTTGTTGTTAGGGTACTTGTACAACGTGTGTAGGTTTAGTGGTTTGTAGGAATTATTATTAAATATATTTTTTTACAAATTCTCTTAGTTGGATGCCCATGAAATTATACATTCTACAGTTCAATTTTCATAGGAGTATGACAGGTAGAAAAATTAATAGATCTATACTTTCATGTATTCATACATGAAGTCATGTGATTTGCTTCTGCCATGTTTGATAGATATTATAAATACCTATAAAATAACACTAATAGTAAAATGTTATCATTGTTGGCCACAAACAAAATTTGTATTTTCAAAAGGTATTTCCTAACAACATTCTGATTTACCAACAAATTGTTTTTCTAGGCAAGACCTATTTCCTTTGTTTTGTACATATGTTGTTAAAATGCATACAATGAATACAGCTGTTTTTTTCTTACCAAAAGTAAACAAATATTTGTAAAATCTGAAATGATGCACATTTTTAAGGTGCATAGATCATTATAGATGCGGCACAATATTATATTCAAAACTTCTGAGGCCGAGGTGAGATATTGTTTTCAATTCGATTTCACTCTTCATTCCTGTCAGAAACTGGTCAAACGTCGTTGAATTAATTAGAAGTTCAGAAGCTATATTGATGCTGTGGATACAGACCTTTCGAGTACCATTATCTTGTATTTTTTCCCTTTTGGTAACTATCTGTAAAAATAATAAAACAAGAATTTAAGTTACCTCACATTCAACCTTTTATTAACATATTTTTTTCTAAAAGCTTTTATTCGAAGTAATATTTAGTAGTAATTTTGTTGTATTTTACTGTACATATTGGGTGACCTGGCGGTCTAGGGGTAAGGTGTCAGACTTCTATGCTGGCGCCGGGGTTCAATCCTCGGTCCCGGCACAGATTTATTTTATTACCAAACCCTTCTTTCACCTCTGACAAGACATCTTGTGAATGTGGGGAATGCCAGGCCTCCACCGTGGTTCGGATTCAATGTTAAACTGTAGGTCCTTCATTTCATCTCACAATCACCCTACCATTACACATTAGCGTAAGTGCGTAGAACCCGAACGGGTAGTAAGACGGGAGCATAATAATAATAATAATGTACATATTGGACACTTTTACAAACTATTATCTACCTAATTTAACTATAAAGCACAAGCATTATTAGAATAAAGTCTCATAGATTATGGTGGGCAGGAAATGCAGCGCGAATGTCAGGATCTAAAACCGTGTTCAGGGTATTGACTGGCAAACCCAATGTAAATAAACCATTGGGAAGACCTAGATGCACATTGGAGGATAACGTTGCAATTGTGCTGAAAGAGCTAGGGTGTAATGAGGTGGACTGGATAAATCTAACTCAAGATAGGAATAAGGTGAAATGAGTTGGACTGGATAGAACTAACTCATTATAGGGATAGGGTGAAATGAGGTGAACTGTATAGAACTAAATCAAGATGGGATAGGGTGTAATGGAATGGACTGAATATAGTTAGCGTAAGATGGAGATAGGGTGTAATGAGGTGAACAGGGTAGGACGATTTCATAATAAGGAGAGGGTGTAATAAGGTGGACTGGATATAACTAGCTCAAGATGGGGATAAGTGGCATACTTTTTTAAGTGCAGCAATTAACTTTAAAGTTCCCAGTTACATAAAGTAATTGAGAAGGTATTGACAGCAACCAGGCCCCATATCATTAGTTTATCATTTACCAAAGGAAGTAAATACAATTTTAAATTGATACACCTTTGACACTTGTCCAAGAATCAAAACCCTCACCTCTAGAATAAAAAACTGGTTAAGTTATTGAACTAAGTGTGGTTTTTATTAAACTTTTGTTATGTTAATAAATTTTCTTCATTTATAAACATGTGATTTACAATTTGATAAACTAATTTACTACTTATTGCATATACTCAAAAATTATACACAGTATTGACTATCAAATATATAAGCTCTTGAATTAAAACATAGCCGTTATCAAATATACCAAAATATTTTGTATACAGGTGGCCATAAAGTCTGAGCAGGTAGGCAACAGACAATAAAAAAGCACATCAACAAAGATGGACAACAAAAACGGCTGTTTATCATGACATTATTTTTTATGAAGTTTTATATTTTTATAAAATCACCTATAAGCATGTATATTTGCCTGTATCTGTGTATTTACCACTGTTTCGAAACTTTATGACCCTCCTGTAGATGGCGATATTTAATTCTGTTGCTGTTTTTAGGAATATAGTTTCACTAAACTCTCAACTTTGTATAATAATAGTAGTAATTAGTTTTATTATATGTTAATAAAGATGAGAAAATAGGAAGTGAAATAAGTATAAAGCTTGGGCAGAACATGTTTCAAGAAATGATTCCAAGATGGTTGCGTTACCATTAACATTTGCAGTTCATTGTTACATTTTTGTTCCGTTTTTTGCGGTGTTTTGCAGCAATTTAGAAATAGTAATAATACAATAAAGCAAAGTTTCCGCCATATGTTAACATATTCAGAGGTCAAATATAAACCTAATATGACAGTTTTGGGGTCTATTTAGTCATGTTGCAAGATAGCTTTCAAAGCTTTATACTCATCACAATAATCTAAACACAGCAGGATAAAGAAGTGAATAAAAAAGGTATTTTATATTTGTTGGTACACATTTGTTCAGTCACTTAAGTGGATGTAATGCAAAAAAAAAAAAAATTAAGAATATGTTTGTTTTGTTCATATGAGTTTTTTATATTAATTTTGAATTATACTTAAATCCTTAACTCACATCACATATATATTAAAAGGTAGTTAAATTGCCTTCCTTACACAGCATGAACTATTGTAAGAAGATAATAATAGGAAGAACCTTATCTGAGAGCTAGAAAAGTTACATGATCTTGTTTCATGTAATCATACGTCAAGTCATGTGATCAGCATCTGTCACTTTGATAGCTATATCAATATACCATGTTAATAATATCAATAATACTTTAAAATGTAACCAATGCTGAATAAGAAAAATTTCCTCTCTAATTGCTCTTAGTGTTTCTTTAATTTTTATAAAATCTTTATTAAGTTAAAATTTGTAAACAGTTTATTAATGAAAAAATATAAAAATAAGGCTGCTCTTTTTAATTTGTGCACATAGGTAATTTTAATATCTACATTTTTATTTAAGAAATTATTAAATTGTTATTAATCCACAAAGTGAGTATTTTAGTGTTAACTCTGTTTTTATTTTTAAAAAGATTTTGCTGGCTTATCAATTACAATGATCCTTAAACTTAGTTTGTTTTTAAAATCATGTTTAGCCTAATTTGTATAACAAGTTGTGTATTTGTATTATACAGTTGACAAACTTACCCTTATTCTCTACTTCCATTGTTTAACCAATTTGCAATCTCTTCTCGTAAACTGGTTATCGAGGCACCAAATTCCCTCTAATGTTGGTGATAACTGTAATCTTGAGTTCTGAAACTAGAAAATAATTATTTTATTGAAGAAATACAAATTCAGTTGTTCATTTGAAAAGCTTTGCAATTTTGGATCCAATTCTTACTCTTACTAGGATTTGTATTCTATTTGAAATTCAAAATCTTATTATTTGAAAGATTTTTATCTGATTCAAAATTTCAAATATGAATACATCCTGGATTCATATTTTATGTAATTTAATTCATACTGAATCTAAAGATTAAATGTTTGAATAATTTAATTCATTAAAGAAACTAGCATAGAACTATTATTTTGCTTGACAATATAAACCTATTAATAGCATTATATTAAAAAAAAATATTCGGACAATTTATATTTTTTATTGAAGTCAATTAAAAAATGATCTGCTTTGGCCGCATGGTATAAGACGTCACTATCATTATAAACTAGACTGCCGATGACAGGGAGATTGGGGTTCGAATTCCGGTCGAGTGTACTAAGGGTGATTTTTACAATATGGTTTTTCAGTCTCATTTCATGCAAATATGGGTACTCTTCCTCTAAATTCATCCTTCCTCATACCTAACTCATTATCATTATTAATACATATGCATATAACCTGAACAGGTAGTAAAACGCGGTGCAAAAAAGTATATAATTTTCCCATCATTACATAATAAAATAAGTTTGGGTGACCTGGCGGTTTAGGGGTAAGGTGTCGGACTTCTGTTCTGGGGGTCCGGGGTTCAATCCTCAGCCCCGGCAAAGATTTATCTGACTATCAAACCCTTCCTTCACCTCTGACAAGACGTGTATTAATCACAACTTGTGAATGTGTGGAATGCCAAGCCTCCACCATGGTTCGGATTCCATGTTAAACTCTAGATCCTCCATTTATCACCCTACCGTTACACATAAGTGTGTGTATAACCCGGGTAATAAGACGCGGTGCTAATAATTCTAATAATACTAAAATAAGTTTCTATTATACATCTCGATTTTAAACATTTACAGTATGAAATATTCAATCAACATTTGAATTAAACTATTTAATTTTAAAATATTTTATTTATATTTGATTCAAGCAAGTAAGCAGAGATTCATATTCAATTTGAAATTGAAAATCTTAGATTTACAGAAGCTTAAAATATATGTAATTAATTAATTCATATTTATCATGTACCTATCGTAAAACTGGACCAACTTTTTATTTTGAATTTATTAATAGTTTAGTACTACCTAGCTAGGTATTTTGAGAATTTGTGGTGACAAATAATGTGTGTCTAAATATACATTTCAAGTTAGAACCTTGTATTTAACTAAGCTTTGTCAGTTTGATGAGTAATTGTTATAGAAATGGCATATTTTTACCATGTTTCTATAGTGACATAAATATTACTATTTATCAGACATTCAGTTATTCTGTAAGTCATACACCTTAGCTCAGTCGCTAGCGTCTTTCTCTACAGACTACTGTTCTAGGTTCAATTCCTGACATGGCTGAAAAGATGTATCATTAATGAAATGTGGATTTTACCTTTCATATAGTGATGAATTGTTGGCGGGGGGCTGGGTGTTGTGTCTGTTCTAGATCTAATTTAGTTTACAGATCATGTGCTGTGGATATAATCATTCGGTTCAAAAAGTCCTTATTAAATACCTCAAACAAATAAAATAGTTATTCTCTTAGTGCCCTCTTTGACTACAATTTGAATATTGCACATAGACTTTTATATATTACACATTATTGTAAGTGCGTACAACCCGAATGTGTAATAAAACGCGGTGCTAATAATAATAATAATAATAATGTATAACATTTCATTTATACACTTTGGTTGAGTGTTTCCCCATTAATCGGTATTATCTCGTTTCACAACCTGTCTCTATTTCAAGATTAGAGAAAGAAAGTCTGTGGGTACACCCCACTTATTTTGAATGTCTTTTGAGAGAGGAGGCCGTCAAACGGGAACGAGCCGGTCGGCGGTCCCGATAACTATTCTAGGAGGTTCATACTATAATGATTGGACTCTTATTGCTATCATCACAGGTCCTGCGGTAAGAGGGGGAATGTGGGGGGTGTTCAGTCAGTGTCTCTTGCTAACATTATATCCTCTCCTCTCTGTGTTCACAGACCCCCCCCCCTTCCCCTCTCTCTCCTGTGTGTAGAGTAGCGCCAGTATGAATCACCTCCTCTACTCTCCGAGCCTTGTAGTGAGTGGTCCGGGCCTCCACTGATAGCCGGCGGGGAGGGGGGAGAACCAATTACACGCACCTGGCGCCGTTTGGGTCTCTTGGAGCGCGCGCGGCGTCCCGGCGCCCGCCGTAGACTCGACCGTCCGACGAGTTGACGGGTGAAGGGTAGCGCTGCTTATCCCCGCGACCCCCATCCGGGGTTCACATCCCGTCGCGGCCTTTTTGTCTCTCAGCTGGTCGTCTCCTATGTTCTCTCTCTCTCTCTCTCTCTGGATGCCGGGGTTGTTGAACCGGTACAGGGTGTTCCGTAAGCTGTGTGTGGATGTGCTCGTTCTTTGCCCCCCCTGGGGCGTGGATACCTGTCGAACAGAGATGATCCTGTTAAAAGACAGAGGGGGTAGTAACTTTAAGAGAATCGATCGTTTCTAGACACACTTTAAAAAAAAATCTTCTATTTTTAATTTGTGAAAGTATTATTATTTAAGGTATTTTCTCTCTAAGGCGTTTCTCTCGTAATAGACCGGTACTGCCGATGACGGTGAGACAGGGGTTCGAATCACGGTCGGATATACTGAGGGCAATTTTTCCAAATCTCTACTCTCCCGCCACGCTGCTGATATAATTGTTTATATTCAAACCTTCCTCATCCATAACACATGAGCGTAATTAGTACATAATGTGTCCAACCCGAACGGGAAATTGGACGCGTTAAAAAAAGAAGTTATTTATGTTTAATTATTTAACTGTTTTACTAAAAATATACTACGGGCCTTGCTTTAGTTTTAAATCAATTTCACTTCATTTTAACGAAAATAAATTAACTTAATCTGTCTTTTTGTTGTTGGAAATATTTAGTAAAATATAATTTTACTTGTGAAGGCGCTTGAATACGTTTGTTGGATCCCGTCTTGCGCTTTGACATATATACTCATATCTTTGAAGCTGTCGCTGATGTAATCAACATGTCGTAAAAAGTCTTGCTTGGTATTCTTAAAAAAAAAAAATCCTGAGACTCAATTTAGGTTGTAGCTGAGCAGGATTTATTCAGACACTATTACCAACCAACCTGTCCTAACCGGGGCCACAACTATACAGTCAGTTTTACATAGGAATCGAGCCGCCTTTTAGAAAAAGAAAAATACAAAAAGTTTGCTCTCAACATTGTTGGAACATTTTAGTGTATTATTATTATTTTTGTTAGTATATATCAAAATTGACACCTGTAGATCACGTGACTTGACGAGAGAATACGCGAAAGTTGATCTAGGAACTTCTAGCAGTCAGATAAGGTCCTTCTTATGAAAATTGGGCTGTACACCTTCTGCGTTTAATTTGGTTGAATTCGTATCAATGGGCATGGGGACAAAGGGTTTAAGTTCGAATTCCAGGCTGAGTTTACTTAAAAGTTTTTTTTTTTTGCTGAACAGGTTTTCCCGCTCTCCTTCTACACAAATACGGTTACACTTTTAAATTATACATTCCATCTATGCCTATAGTCGCGTGGATAGCCCTTCACATAAAATCAAAATTGTTGACTAATCCCGAATCCATAAACGAGAGACTTTAGTTCGTTTACCGACTGTGTGCGTTGGAGTTGCTTTTTTTTCTTAATTCAAGGGCAAATTATGTTTTTACATTTTCTCTAGAAGGTAATGCTAAAGTATTTTCTTAAAATTCCATCCTCCTGTTCTCTAAAAATGTAAATGTAAACAGCTGCGTTAAGTCCTTTACATTCAGTTCAGTGGCCTCTACTTTTGTTATTCTGTGGTAACGTTTGCCGAGTACCGCTCAAACTGAAGACAAACTATACTTTGATTTTCTTACGAATAGACATTTTGGAGCACCTTTTAGAAAGTACAAACTTACATTTTTCGCGGCCAACATTGATAACATTTTATTGTTTAATTATTGTTATTTTATAGTAATTGATAATACTGTCAAAAGTGACAGCTGCGGATCACATGACTTGACGTATGAAAAAGTGAAAGTACATATGGCCCTATTTTCTCGCGAATAAGCACCCGGAAGGATCTTTTTCATACCAGCAGGCATCAGCTACTATATAGTAGTGTACTATTAAGAAAAAAAGGCTTGAAAGGTTATTTGTAAGAAAATCTGCTATATTTCTAGTATTATTATTATTATTATTATTAGCACCGCGTCTTACTACCCGTTCGGGTTATACACACTTACGCTAATGTGTAATGTAGGTGATTGTGAGATGAAATGAAGACCTACAGTTTAACTGGAATCCGAACCACGGTGGTGGCCTGGCTTCCCACATTCACAGATGTCTGCCAGAGGTGAAGGAAGGGTTTGCAATCATATTTCTAGTAATTTCTTCTAGTTGTCAGATAAGGCTAGTCTTATGAAATGTAGACATTAGGTTATTCATGCTAGATCGGTTTTTTTTTCCATCGTGGGTTTTGTGGTTAACAGCAGCTGATGGATATAAAAGTTACTAAAATAGACCGTACTGACGATGACAGGGAGATCGAGGTTCGAATCTCGGTCGAGTGCATGGAGGGTGGTTTTACCTAAATGATTTTCAACTCTCCCTCCACACAAATGTAGGTACACTTCCTCTAAATTCAACCTTCTTCATCTCTAACATTTTTTCATATTCATACAAGTCATGTGATCTGCAGTTGCTACTTTTGAGATATATTATCAATACCTTTGAAATATAATAATAATAATAATAATAATAATAATAATAATAAAATGTCATCAATGTTGGCCGCGAAAAGAGTTTTTTCCTAGCATAATCCTACTATATGTTCATAAAGTAGCGAGTGGTTTGGTAATAACTTTATTAGCCCTCTCCCCCCTTACCCCCCTCTCTCGAACGCAAAAAGTTGTAACCACTTTTAAAAGATCATAAATGCAGAGCTGGCGCCACCTTTACAATTCGAAATCCATTCACGTCGTTAGGTTGGAAGCTTGTCTTTATAAAGCAGATTTTTAAAAAAATATCAAAATATCCATAAATATCACCGCGTGTTACTCCCCTTATGGACCAATTAGGCTAATGTGTTAGAGATGTGGAAGGATAAATTTGAGAGAAAGTGTACCCGCATTTTCTTGGAGGGAGAGTGGGAAACCATTCAGGAAAGAGTCACCCTCCGTAAACCCGATCAGGATTCGAACCCCGATATCTCCGTCATTTTCAATCCTGTTTATTTACGAGAGTGACGCCTTAAAGACCATTCGACCGTTAACTGGCAATTATTGTGGTGATTGTACTAATAAAAACAAGACAAACTTTATTCCCCCCCCCCCCCACACGCATTGGCGGCTGCGCGAAACAAACGTCAGTTTTGCTTGGCCTTGTTCTACGGCAATGGGGTTCGAATATTGGCCGGTTGTAGTGAGTTAAAGAAATTAATAATAAATTGTTAGGTGACCTGGTGGTCTAGGGGTAAGGCGTCAGACTTCTGTGCTGGGGTCTGAGGTTCAATCCTCGGTCCCGGCACAGATTCATCTAATTACCAAACCCTTCCTTCACCTCTGACAAGACGTGTATTAATCACAACTTGTACGTGTGTGGAATGCCAGGCCTCCACCGTGGTTCGGATTCCACATTAAACTGTAGGTCCTCCATTTCATCTCATAATCACCCTAACATTACACATTAGCGTAAGTGAGTATAACCCGAACGGGTAGTAATACGCGATGCTAATAATAATAATAATAAATTATTGTTCACTTTTCTTTCCTCCATGCGAATGTGGTGACATCTACTCTAAAATTCTACCTTCATCTTCTCCACCCTATTGATGTTGTTAAATGCTAAGCCCGGACAGGTGGTAAGACGTGGTGCACTGAACTAGCATTTTACTTTCTCGCGAGCCCTCGGGTAAAGAAATTATTGCGATCATAAAACGAAATCTAATTAGAGATGTTTATGAATATTGGACGTTTCATGACTCACTGAGCCAGAAAGTGTTTTTTTGTGATGTCTCCTGTCTTGTATGTGTCTTTCTTGTTGTGTATTTGTTATGTGCTGATCTTAACAATATGTTCGCTATATTAATTCCGCAATTGTTTAGATTACCTATGTGATACTTTTGTTCGTTGCTTAATTATTCTCCCTAGAAGGCCTTTGGCTTTTGCATGCGACCACGTCATGGATGATTCGATTAGGTTAAGTTTGGAGAGTAGGGGCCGCGAGAAAAGAACATTGTCTTTGCAGTTTTCATAGGAAGCAATTTTTTAATCAAAATAAATAAAATATTTCTCTTTGCATAGTAATCTCAATAGTTCATAAATTATTTGTCAAAACTTTCCTAAAATTTGATGATAACTTTTTTCCTTCATCTAAAAAGTTTCTCATCAAATGCTAATATGTTCATGACAGATATTAAATAAATGTTGATATCACCACCATTTGAAGAAAATTAAGCTCTTATGTTTATGTTTTTACTAGAGCAATATATGATTTATTTTTACAAAAAATAAAGAAGTTTTGCTATGAAAACTGCAAGATTATTTACCTTTTATCGGGTTCTCTTTCATTCCAACTCAAAGCCCGAATAAAAGAACGAGAAGGTGAGTTGGTTTGCTTTCTACTTTTTTCAAATCAACGCACCTTCTACTCAGCTCCAACTTTTGTTTCATTCAGGTTTGTTATTGCCTACGGACTTAGACTATTGCATTAAATAGCTAGTCCATATAAATTCTGTTTTTTGAAAATATATTTTCTGTAAAACTTAAAATATCATTTCAAATTATTTGGATTAATTTGTATGTAATGGTTTTTTTAAAACTTACTTGTAACAGTTACCTATAAGAAAAATGTTAACTGATTAAAGGCAAAAAGCCATGTTCATTTCTCTTAGCGAGATTTTTATTGTTAATATTATAGACTTTAATTAATGTAGTATATAATATAACTTTTGTTATACAAAAGATTTATAGAAATACTTTGTGAATATAATTTTAATGAACATATGTTTTTGAACTAAGCTGTAAATTCCTGCTATTTTTATTTAAAATTTAATTTTAAACTTTAGTCTCTCTATCAAACCTAATTATGTTTATTGTAACAAACAGCTGTATGTACATCTTTGTAATAGATTCATTTTCAGTGTGTTTGGAACCCATTAAATTTATTTTGTATAAAATATGGTTTGTAAGTAGTAATTATTGTTATAAAATGTATATTTACTCAAAACTGTGTTACTGTAATTTCAATCATTAATGATGCACTTCTTCTTGTAAATTAAAAGTCAAATAACAGTGCATGCTTGTAAGAAAACTGTCGTTATATTAAATAATAATAACAGGATAGATAGGCTAATTATTAATAAATATGACAGTTCCAAACGTTACTAAAACTATAATCTATACGTTTACTGCAAAATTAGTTGTTTGTAATTTTTTTAATGTCGTTTGGATTATCAACTAATGCTAACTAAATTTAACTTTTTTTTAATAATAAATGGTATAAGTTATAATTATTATAACAGATTCAATCCATCACTTTACTATCACTAATTTAACATAAATGAATTAGTCACTAAACATTTGACTATATGCACACCATACTTTTTCCGTTTAGTTTTTATGGAATGTTTAATTATTTTAATCTAGTACCTTATATAACTTATCCAAAGAAGTTTCAAACATTTATCACTAAAATATTTTTAAGGTACATACAGTCACTTACAGATAGATATTTCTTTTTTTACATTTACAAAAAGCTACTAAAACAATGTTCATGGTATCTGCAGCTGTTTCTTTTGATATTTATTAACTATATCTATAAAATAACAATCATATAGTGAAATGTTGTCTATGTTGGCTGCAATTTAAAAAATATATATTTTCTAGCAAAATCCTGCTAAATCAGATGGTTTTTATCAATTTAAAGTTAGGTGTGATATCCTACTACTTTGTTTAATTAAAAAAAAAAGTTTCGCGATTATTATTTTTCGTCAACTTTGTCAAAGTTTAATTGCCAACAAAATCCCAAGTCGAAAGAAATGCGTACTTACCCCCACTCAGTCAAGGCTTCATGTGGTCGCGCTCCCCCTTTGAATCTTGTGGTATCACATAGCGTACATTCACTACACCTCTAGACGTCACGACGTCTAGTTACCGACTGATCCGTCGACACAACTCGCGTGTCTGTAGTGTGAGATGTTGTCTCAGTAGCAACACTGGACGCGACTGTTGTACGTTGGCAGGAGGGGGGAGCGTGACTCACTGCGCCTGCGCGCTCCTCTTGTCCGTTTCGTTTCCTTCCCGCTTTGGGCAGGGCCCGCCATAAAAGGGAAGCGCGTGTGTGTCCGCCTCCAAGGAGCACTTGTGGAAGACGACCTCCTTATATGGGCAGCTGTCGAGGAAGTGGGCCCCCTTCTTGGGTTTGACGATATTTTGGCAATAGGACGAGCCACTGGTCACGATTGTTTTCTCATGGAGTGTCACTAAACTGATGTAATTTTGGATGGGGGAGGCTCCCTTTTGCAGTGAAAGGTCCGTGGGAAAGTTTCCCAAAAATAGATAGCAAGATTTTTTTAAATTATTTAAACTTCATTTTTGAAAAAAAAAAAGAGGGGGTGAATGAAGGTTGAGGGAGGTAGGGCTTACAGTAAATGTATCAGCATTTGCTTAAAGAATGGAAATAAAATAAATTCAAAGATTACATGAATCCGGTTGGGATTCACACTCTGATCTCCCCGTCATCGACAAGCCAGATCAGAGTAGGGTTGTTGCACCAGTGGTAACTTTGAATTTTGAAACACTTTGTTAAAATTCTATCCTAGGCATTGAGGAGGAATATATAAATATTATTGATACGAACCTCCAAAAGCATCCCCTCCCCCGACCCGGTCCATCCTCCCCTCTTTCTTCCCCCTCCGGCATTTTCATGAAAATCCCCTGGTTAAAAGTAGATTGATACTAAATTCCTACAGGGCTCTATCAATACAACTTTTTCGGGGTGCGGGGGGTGGGGGGTGGAGGGAGCTGCATGAGCTGGCAAGATTTTTTTTTTTTTACTTTGAACATCTGGAAGAAATTGAAAGTTTGAAAAAAAATATCGGTCTTGTGGGTATTATGAATTTTCCAAAGTCCCTAGTAAACTACTAGCCTAGACAATATGAAGGAATAAATAATGCATCATTAATAATTATTTACGAAAAGGCCCTCGGGGGTGATCTTTGTTTGCTTTGGCCTGTAGGATAAGCTGTGAAAAGCCTAATATTGCTTAAAGTGTAAGCTGGTTTTATATGGATGAATAGTTGGAGAATCTTTCATAAATTACAAACATATTTTTTGCAAACAACAATGATTACATTTTACTATACAATTAGTGTTATTTCATAGGCATAGTAACATGTCAAAATTGATAGCTACAGATCTCGGGACTTGACGAAAATACTTTAAAGTAGATTGAGTAACTTTTTATGGATGTCAAGCTATGCCCACTGGTAGATTGTGGTATAACTAATGTGTCTGGTATTGATTAGAAGGTAAGGTGTGGCGGTGGCTGACCTTGTGGTTTGTGTCCCCAGGAAGGCCCACTGTCCCCGCGCTCCGACAATTGCGGAGATTCAGGGGACTCGAGCGGCAACGAGTCCCCAACAGCCGACGACGCGGACGACCAGCCTGGTAAGTAGTACCATTCTAACACCTCGCCTTTCTTATGCTTCCCAACGCCTCGCCTTCCTGATACTTCCTCAACGCCTCGCCTTCCTGATACTTCCTCAACGCCTCGCCTTCCTGATACTTCCTCAACGCCTCGCCTTCCTGATACTTCCTCAACGCCTCGCCTTCCTGATACTTCCTCAACGCCTCGCCTTCCTGATACTTCCTCAACGCCTCGCCTTCCTGATACTTCCTCAACGCCTCGCCTTCCTGATACTTCCTCAACGCCTCGCCTTCCTGATACTTCCTCAACGCCTCGCCTTCCTGATACTTCCTCAACGCCTCGCCTTCCTGATACTTCCTCAACGCCTCGCCTTTCTGATTCGTCCCTGACGCCTCGCCTTTCTGATTCGTCCCTGACGTCTCGCCTTTCTGATACGTCCCTGACGTCTCGTCTTTCTGTTACGTCCCTGACGTCTCGCCTTTCTGTTACGTCCCTGACGTCTCGCCTTTCTGTTACGTCCCTGACGTCTCGCCTTTATGATACGTCCCTGACGTCTCGCCTTTCTGATACGTCCCTGACGTCTCGCCTTTCTGAGACGTCCCTGACGTCTCGCCTTTCTGAGACGTCCCTGACGTCTCGCCTTTCTGATACGTCCCTGACGTCTCGCCTTTCTGATACGTCCCTGACGTCTCGCCTTTCTGATACGTCCCTGACGTCTCGCCTTTCTGATACGTCCCTGACGTCTCGCCTTTCTGATACGTCCCTGACGTCTCGCCTTTCTGTTACGTCCCTGACGTCTCGTCTTTCTGTTACGTCCCTGACGTCTCGCCTTTCTGTTACGTCCCTGACGTCTCGCCTTTATGATACGTCCCTGACGTCTCGTCTTTGTGATATTTCCCGAACTTAGCTATACAAATGGTCCCTATGCAAGTTAACACTGCATATTTGAAAGTCAGATGATACGAAACTGTGTGAACAAAGCTGCTCCAACTATATCGAGGGAGTGGTGGGGTGTAATAAAAGTGAGGGTGACAAGAGAATTGTTCTTTATCTTCAATGATCCATAAAGAAGTCACCCAAAAGATAACTTAAAAAAAACATATCTTTCACGAATAAATTAAAAGTATTTTTCAAAAACGTAGCTCCCCGCACAGGTGGATACAAAGACTGAAGTGTAAGGCTTGCCTATAATGGTCGGCGCATTGATGGATAGGTCGAGGATCAAATTCTGTCTGAGTGTGCTAATGTAATTTTTTTCACCCCTAAATGATTTATTTCCTATTTTCCCTCCATAGTCAATAACATTTTGGGTGCACTTTATATAAGATTAAACCTTCCTCATCCCTAAAATTTGATTAATTATTACATAGATGAGCATAATCTGATTAAGTAATAATACACATTGCTAAAAGAAAAACTTTAAAGCTGCTTACCCCTGGCTTATTGTTTAATGGCATTGGGAAATTATATATTATCATTTCAAAACTTAATTTTGAATAATCTAAATGAAGTGGTATTGGTGTACCACAAACCAAAATATAACGACACACCTATAATGACGTCACATCACACCAGTATATCAAAGCACACCGGTTGAATAAAAACACCAATTTAGTCTTATCCTCACGAGATTAGGTGCGCCATACCACTTCTCTACATGGGCGCACATCTCTACATGGGCACACAGCTTTCTAAATTATTTTTTTAAGTTTCACACACAAGTTCATAAATAATGGCAGGCACATTAGTAATAATATGTAACCAGATATTTTCAAGTTATCTACTGTGATTTTTAATTTGGTTGCAGGGTGTATCTTTATATTTTTCAATTTTCTTATTACCCTCTCTGTTGGCATGGTCTTAAGGTGCTACTTTCGCAGTAGACTAGACTGCCAATGACGGGGGAGATCAAGGTTCGAATCTCGGTCGGGTGTTCTGAGGGTGATTTCCTCTAAATTATTTTTCACTCTCCCTTCACACGAATGTGGGTACAATTCCTCTAAATATAACTATCCAAAATCATTAGCGTAATTAATAGTAGTAGTACACAAGTATACAATTTGAACAGGTAGTAACACACGGTGCTAAAAAAATCTATATTGTATTAGTGAAGACCTATGTAGTTTAGTGTCTTCTTCCCTTTACACCCTCCCCCTGCTCCTAAAGTCCCCTCATCCCCCTCAAATATGTTTTATAGTATGTATTTGTAGGTTATTCCTGCCTATGGCAGGGAGGTCGGAGCTCAAATCCTGGTCAGCTGAACTGAGATGTTTTTTTTTTACTAAATGGTTTTTCACTCGCCCTCCACACAAATGAGTGTACACCTCTAAATTCAACCCTCCTCAGCCCTAACACGTCAGTGTAATTATTTCATTTGCATATAACTAAAACATTTAATAAGATGCAGTGTAAAAAAAATATATATATTAAAAACAAGTTTAAAAAAATTCCATCTTGTTCTTATGATATTTGGAGTAAATGATTTTTTTTTTACGTTTTAAGCTCGCATAGAACTATTTAATATAATTGCTTTTTGTTCAATTGAAAGTTATATAATTTATTCATTTATAAGCTAACCCATCTGACATTGGGGCATGTCAAACCAAACTTGCAGTGGATACATGTGATCCGATCCATGATTCTTTGCAGCCTTTTTGAGTCCCAATATACATTGCAGCTTCATTCTTCTTATTATAAGCGTTGAAGATATACATAATTTGGGGTTTGAAAATTGAGCACTACTTTGAGAAATATAGCAAGTAAGGTTAGTGTACCAAATTTTAAGGCTCCAAAATCACCAGAAAGTGATTCCTTAAAGCTTTTCAATTCGTGCAACATATACACGCAATGTTTGGTATCACATACATTTGTGAACAGTTATTTTCTTTTATTAAAAGGAACCATAATCTTGAGACATCACTTTTAAGGACACACACTCATAATCGACTACGAAAGTGACTTCAACACAAGATTTAAGGCCTTACATACATATATATCATTTGTGTAAATAAAGACTAGCCTATATATCTAGGCAAAAATTGAAGGGCAAGGTCCTAGTGGGGACAAATAAGGAGCTACTTGAATATAGACATAGCAGCTCCAGTCTAGAAAACTGAGACTATTGTTTGGAGTGTTCTTAGTACTGAACACATGACATCCTCTATCCCCACAAGTTGGCACTCTCTTCACCATTGAGTTTTTTTTTTATCATTTCACAGCTAAAGTTTGATTTTTGTAGGAAGAAACTTTTCTAAACTACAAACATATTTTTTTGCGTCCAACATTGGTAGAATTTTAAATATATTTATTGTTATTTTATAGGTACTGATAATTTATTTCAAAGGTGACTAGAGTACACATCTCTCACGTTTTATAATCGGTTAATTTATATCAGATTTTTGACATTTTATGAACTGACATTCCTTGTGAGGAATTAAAACTTCATGTAAAAGACAGATAAGGATTACATACTTGTTACACTTTAAATCAACTAAAACATAAAATTTTAAAAAAAATATCTTATAGCTCTTTGAGATATTTCAAAGAGAGAAAAGAGGTTTCCGCTAAAGAGCTAAATATTATAATATATTCGCATTTACTGTTCATTTCCTCTGTTTGTCCTTTATATTATTGTATTCTTTAAATTGAAAAATACACTTGGATATGGGAATCAAACCTCGGGACCTTTGTATGGCTTTAGTAAGTCGTAATGCCAATCTCATTATATTAATTTTGGGTTAACTTTTAACATATACTTTATAGATATATGTACTATCATCATATATCATCATTAGGTCATTTTCATCATTATCATCTTCAATCTTGAAATTGGTTTGCTCTATCTCCCCATCATCTGCTAATATTGATTTTCTTGGAATTTCCCTTTCCAATCTCCCTTTTATTATTATTTTAATTAAACTATCATATGTCCTACCATGTAAACTTTTCTATGTTGTATTCCTTGCCAAAGTCTTTTATTTTTAAGCACTTATGTATTTGATACCACCTCCATCCATGATAGTTTTGAACACTATCCTGTAGCATCAAATCATTAAAATGTTTCTAATCACACTCTTTCAGTTGGTGGCACCAATGGTACATGTTTTTCATTCATAGAGCGCAACTTTCCAAACAAATGCCTGTTTACCAAATTTAAGCTCGCTAAGGTTAATACTGTCCATATTCTTTATCATTATCTCCCTTTTGCGTTTTTTTTTCATATCTTAGGAAGTTGTGTTTCACGTTTGACACTCCCCCTGATGAGTTACGATAGAATAAAACCTAGGTCGGGGGATTGGGAGATTACGTTAGGTTTTCTTCAAGATGCGGCCATTACCTTCTTTGTCCGATGGCAGTATTGTAAAGTGTGAACCGTGTTCTTATTTTAATTGTAAAAGCTGTATTGTGTTTGTTCTTTTTACACTCTTTCGAGTACCTTCTTTCATATATAATTAACTAAAACACAATCTTAGACATCTTTTGATACTGAGTAGGTCCATTACGTTTGTGCTTATTATGTTTAGGCAGCAACGGCACCATGGATCTTAAACGCGAGTCTAACAGCCCTCCGGACTTGCCGCTCCCCATGCAGGCAGGACTCGTTTCTTCTCAGAGTCAACTGATATCAGGCGAGTGCTTTGATTGGTCTCTGCAATGGGATACCACGTTTCATCTAGGCTCGCAGCTTACTTAGTATTCTCATCACTGAGGGGGCTATAGGGAAGGGTGCGGACGCAAGATAGTCACTATAACACAACTTTTTTTTCCCCCATTTTTCTAGATTAAATCAATTAGTGCTTCAATGAATGTGGCTTGGTTTGAATGTTTTTTTTATCCATAGTAATCTCATTCGTGTTTGAATATCTGTCACAGGTGTATTGGAATCTGAATAAACACTTTTTAAATAAAGATAGGTGACCTGGTGGTCTAGGGGTAAGGTGTCAGACTTCTGTGCTGGCGGCCAGGGTTCAATCCTCGGTCCCGGCAGAGATTTATCTGATTACCAAACCCTTCCTTAACCTCTGACAAGACATCTTGTGAATGTGGGAATGCCAGGCCGCCACCGTGGTTCGGATTCCACGTTAAACTGTAGGTCCTTCATTTCATCTCACAATCACCCTACCATTACACATTAGCGTAAGTGCGTATAACCCGAACGGTAGTAAGACGCGGTGCTAATAATAATAATAATAATAATAATAATAATAATAATAATAAAGATAAAAATGTCCTGTTCAAATACTATAATGCTCATGACAAATATTCAATAACTGTTGATATCACTATGTGTAAAAAATAAAAATAAACACATCTACTGAAGTGAGATTTGGTTTCATTTTGGCCAGAATACTTTTGTATTGTTTTGTTTTGTTTTGTTTTAAAAACTAAAAATATACTTAATATATTTCTCAAGTCCCCCTTTCCCTCCAATCAAAGTACATATTAGGGGGAAGAAATAATACATTATGACAGTTCTAAATAAACTGTACTATGAATGTGTCCTTCAAGTCCTTACATCTCAAATCCTTATCCCTCGAATCCTTACACCCCTCAGATCCCTACATCCCTTGGATCCTTAAGGATATTATCAAATCAAGGATCTGAAAACCTTCTGATTTGTATTCAATTTAAAAATAAAGATTATTACTATGGCTGATATTATTTTAGTAGGGATGTGCGAGAACAATTTTTTCTACAATCTGAAACAATCTTGAGACGGGAATAAAATGCAAATTATGTTTATTAAAGTAAATATATAGTTTATAGAGTTCCTTTTTCACACTTGAGCTGGTACTTGCTCTAGATTGTCTTATAGTTCATTCAAACACTTGAAATAGACCTATAACTCATACACATTTTAAATGCAATTAATAAAATAGTGATAGGTAGTTACAATGAACACCATTTATAATTTCATTTGTAGTGTAACAGCTTAGATAGTCAAAGTTTGACATTGAAAAACAATATTTATAACCAAAATATTTCTTAATAAAGATTTTTTTTTTGGGGGGGGGATGTGTGGGTTATTACGGTATTATTGAAAATAATAAATTCCCGGTTTGATGTTTTAATTTCTGTCGGCCATTATTTGCTTTTTTATAATTTCTTGTATTGTCAAGATTCATTTTTTAACTTTTTTTAAATTTTCGAGACAAGATTGAGATTTTTTCTTGAATTTTAAGATATTTTCGAGTCTCACATGTGTGTAGATTTTAACCCACCAATTAACTGACTTGAGAATTCATGTTATAGCAACAACAAAAAAACCTTTTAATTACGATTTTTCTTTTATACAGAAAATCAAGTTTTAATGTGAATAAAATCTGAATTGAAGGAGGACTATGCAGCTACAAACAACCTTGCTTCACACACAAAAAACAAACTAATTTAGCTTGTATCCATCAACCTTACATCCACCTTACATTCGTACATCCTTAAGAATCATTTTCAAGATATTTTGCTATTTCACTAGTTGGTTTCATCTCAGGCTGTAACACTATGCTTTGGGCATCAAAAACTTTAAAAATTGCTTTGTTTTGGACCTCAATTTCATATATAGCTTTTCCATTTGTATTAATTAGTATTGTAATTGTGGTCCAGCTGGCTTGATGGCACCCCCTTACCCAGGGTCATGTACCAAACTGCTCAGGGTATGGTCTATGCTGCTCCAACCTCTGCCCTGCCCAATGGTGTCATCTTCAGTTTGAGTCAAGGTATGTCACACACTCTCTTCACCCCAGATCCTTTTTTCACCACTCTTACTTCATGTGTGTGTATTCACTAACATTGTTTGGGCATTTGGGAAAGATTTGGTCCAGCTTTTTTTAAATAGCTGTCTATACATCTCTTTTTTGTAACAAGCACGGCTCTTGAGTCGGAACACCAAACTTTCGACTTCTACACCTCTATTTTTCTACTGTCGACTCTGACTCTTTCATAAATGGTTAAAGTATAGTATTAGAAATAACAAATTTACAGTCAGTAAAATGCGCCAATGTAGATGACGTCATGGGAAGCTTCTTTGATATTGTGAATGTTTATTTAAATAAATTGGTCGATCCAAATTATAAATATTGGTCCTAAATAATAAAAAAGTATAAGATTAAAATAACATAGCTATCATTATATTAGTACAATATTATAAGTTTTTGCTTTGAAGTCTGTAGATTTTTACCGATTCCGACTTCACCCAAAATTTTCTTCTGACTCCACAACTTTTACTTTACAGCCCTAGTGGAAAGGGAAAATAAATATTACGAAGATTGCAGGGCAAAGTTAAATTTTTGTATTTTGGATTTTAGGTGGGATAAAAGGTAACACAAGCAAGTTTTTTCCCCTAAAAAAAAACAAATTAGTGCTCCAATAGATACATTTACTTAAATTTTCCAATAATAGCAATTATCTTGATTAAGTGTATAGCAGAATTTGAACATATACCTTTTAAATTAAAATAAAAACTACTGCTGGTCCAATGTTACGATGATGTCAGCTTTGAACAGACAGAAGGAATTTTTCTCAGTGTTTGTTACCCTTATATCATATTTTATACTCTACTAAGGGAAGTACCCGCATGACCTGGAGTTGCCACACAACGTTCATGACAGACAAACTCTTCATTTTATTAATATAGATTAAAAGTTCTTTAAGATACTCATATCCACTACATAAATAGTATGTAAATAACCTATGTACCTGTATCGGTGGTGAACATAGGTTCAGCCTCGCCGTATTTGGTTTTATTTGACGATAACAAGGAAGTTGAGCTTTTAATCCTTACCATGTGTACTGAGGTGGATCTACCTCAATATACCTCTTTCTCTTTCTATTCAAATACTTTACCACCAATTTTTTTTAGCACCGCATATTTCTATCCTTTCAGATTATATACATATTTAATAACTATGCTAATGTGCTAGGGATGAGTAAGTTTGAATGTAGTTAAGTGTAGGCACATTTGCGTGGAGGTAGAGGAAAACTATTTAGGGAAAACCACCCTCATTACATCTAATTGGTATTCAAACCTTGATCTCATTATCGGCAATTAAGTATATTGCGACTCGTGCGAGTGTGTCTCCTTGGACCATTTGACTGCTGAAGCAGGTTACATATTATATCTCCCTTCCTCATATTTATCTCTTTGGTGTGATTATATTGTGTCGCAGTAAATAAAATGTGTGTGATCCATTTTTCATATATTCATACATCAAATCATTTGATCTGCAGCTGTAATGTTTAATAGATATTATCAATGTTGACTGAAGAAAATATGTTTGTATTTCTTACAAGGTTCTTCCTATGAAAATTGTACTGTACATTATTCAATGCTGGGTTATTGCTTACTGAATATTTGACTGTCAACCAAGTGAGGTGAACATTCTGGGTTTGTGTTGGTGCTAGGTGGGGGTACATCGACCAGTAGCAGTGGGAGCTCCTCTCATCCTCAGTACATCACCATACCCCTCCCGATGGCCCTATCTGCGGCAAACGGACACGTCCAAGAGGCTGCGGACCTCAGCAAGAATCGCAAGTGACGTCAGCAGCCTTGTGCCGCTTGGCATCAGGTGCAGAGTGACTCGTAGCTCGATAGGGGAGAGCATCTCGACAGAAGTGGCAAACCTTTTATGAAGAGTAAGGGGGAGGGGGGGGGGGGAGCTTCATGTGGGAGCTAAAAATGTAAAGTTTCCTGGCTATCCATTGGGCGATATTAGACTTATATAATTTTTTTATATAAGATTTTTAATAAAATAAATATTATATAACTTTGATGCTCCATCAAATATATTTTGGGGCTGTCCATAAATTATGTGTGAGTATAAAGGGGGAGGGAGTATTGCTTGGCATGACAAAGGGAGGGAAAGTCAAATATTGTGTGACGGCACACCTGATGTCCAAACAAACCTCAAGCGACACATCAACTTTGCGATCTTAACGAACACATACAACATGTTTTGATAAGAGTTATAAAAGTTCTTCAACTAAAAACACTATTTAAATAGGGGTTAGGTGGATCATGATATTATGAAGTAATATTAAAAAGTGGAGTTCACAAAATTGTAACCATGTATGACAAGAGGGTGAGAGCGGGTGAAAAAAAAGCTTGACATAGTTTATGGACAGGCACTTTACAAATCTTTTATAAAACATACACATTACAGAACATAAAAAAGGGTTTTTATCAAAGAAAATGGTAACGTTTGACACATAAATTGTTAAAAATCTTATTGTAAGGTCTGAACAGATAATTTTACTATATAACTCCACACTTAAGTAATTTTTAAAGGTTGTGTTTCTTACTAAGGGGGCCGCCATAGCAAGTGAGAAATTTCTGCACGGACATTCAGCTCTAGCGTAATATTTAATTCTACTGTGTGTTATTTCAAAATATGGTTCACACTAAAATTGAGTTGAAAGATTTCAACAGAGCTGCGTTACCATAATAGCCCTATAGTTTTAGTTTTATTAATAGAAAATAAATGTGCAAAAATGTGACATTAGCTCATTTTTGATGACTTGTTAAGCATAGTTGTAGAGCTTTTAAGCAAGGGTTGAGGAAAAAGGGCCTTATATTTTGCCATCCTTTAACAAATACAGTAATTTGTTGATAGGCTCACAACATAAAATTTTAAGATATTTGAGAACTAGCGGCAAGCTTTCTTTTTCACCTTAAGATACTAAGTTCCATAGTTTTATTTTCCTTCTTTCTGATTGACAAGACAAACAGTGGTTATGGAGGAAAGGTGAAAGAGAGTTTTAAGCTTAAACAGAATAGCGAAGTAGTTCCAAAAAATAACACAGACCATTGTATTTTAAGCCCTGTGGACTAACAGCGATAAATACTTTCTCGGTAATTGAAGCTCCCTTAATTAATTGAACAACTTTGGTGAGCAACTTTTTTTTTTTTAAGTTTTTCAGTAGATTTGATTCCTTTTGTTCAATTTTAAACTCCTAAAGCAAACAGCTGTTAATTCAAAGGGCCCTACATCTCTTGTACATTCTTTGAAAGTGTGATGGGATTATTGATGTATGCTGCCGAAACATGAGTAATAAAGGAACAGGATGGAAGCAGAATGCCGGTGAATGAAATGAGATTTCTGAGAAGCAGGATAGGTGTGATAAAATTTGACAGGATGAGAAATAAGAGAATAAGAATAGTAAAGAAAGAGTCAGTTCAGGACAGAATAGAGAAGGCTAAGAGGGAAAGGATACCCAGGAGGATATTGGGGGGAGGGGGCAGGAGACTGAGAGGAAGACCAAGGGACAAGGGACCGATGGCTGATGTGAGTAAGAAGGAATGTAGAGGAGAGGACTGAGCCAAGGTGGAGGGAGAGAGAGAGAGAGAGAGAGAGAGAGAGGTGGTGGGAGGAAAGGAGGCAGTGGAGAGGCTCAGCTGGGTTTGAACTCACGAACATCAGCTCCTGAGTAGAGCACTTTACCCTAAGACCACCGAGGTAAAAACAACATATATATATATATATATACATACACAAAATTATAGTAAAATGAACAAAAACCAAACAATGGCACCAAGTAAATTGAGAGCAAAAGCAGCGTGTGGTCGCTGAGGTACTTGGAAGTTTGTTGGAACATGATGAAATAGGTAACATATGTGGACCATGCATCAAATGAATGGGTTATGGTTATAATAATTAAAGTGGTTTTAAAAAGTGGATTGTCGAATGGTGGAAGAGGCTTTGATTATTATGTAACATTAAAAAATAATTATAATGGTTGTTCATTCTTATAATTAATTAAGTTACCATTCGCATAAATCATACTAATTTTAAATTAATAATGACTTAATTAAGGTATTGCCAAGTAGTATTATGAATCGCTATTTATAACATAATTATGAGAACTAAACAGTTGTCAAATTTTTTGTTTTACACAAAACTAAATTTATTTGTCTTTCTTTATTTTTTTTAGTGTGGTTTTTAAGATTTGTCTGAAATGCTAATTATCTACTTTTTTTGGCTTCATAGTAAAACCAAATATACTATAGCATAACAAATTGAATTTTGACAAGTAATATCTTAGGCAAATTATGTTTCTTTAGTTTACATTAATATGGGATGTATAGTTTATGTGGAAAAAAGTGCAATTTAAATGTTTTAAAAACATTAGTTTATTTTTTTATAGTTGGACTAATTAAATGGTTTGTCATTTAAAATAGCTGTGAAGTTTGTTTTAATTTAAGAAAAAATACTTTGAATTATGTAAATAATTTTGTTTTTGTTACCTTTCCAGAGATAGTATTTTTTTATATAGTCATGTTTTTGTTATATTATGCATGTAATTAACATTTATATAATATATAAATTAGGGTTTTGCAAGTATTTGTAAATTAAAGTTAGATTTGAGTCTTAGTAGTTTTTAAAAATTGACTTAAGTTTTTTTTAAACTACTTTAAATATTCACTTTTGTCTAAAAAATGTCGGGTTTAATTTATTTAATTCAATTTTAAGATATTATTTTATACTGAACAAAATCCTTCAATATTTTCTTTTATTTGATTAAAAAATATATATGAATCGTGCGCACGCGCACACACACACACACACACACACACACACACACACAACCAGACATACCCCAAGCAATGCTTTTCTTTGCTTCAAAGGGAGAGAAAAAAACTCAAGCTTTGAGGTGCACATGTTTGTTTGTACATAGGGTCTTCTAATTTTAAAATTACAGCCCTCTGCGCGCATTAGATATTGGTCTATATTAATCAAATTTGAGTAAAACTTTTGTTTTCATTCAAACTCAACTCAAATTAAGAAATATTTACTCTCACATCTTTAATATAAACATTGATATATATTAATTTTTTTCATGCTAACTCTTAAAACTGTGAATGTCTTTAAATTTCGGTGTTTTGAGAAATGTGTCAATTCTACAAACGAGTAGTTCTCTCAACTGAGGAATTGTTAGGAGAATCCGTGTTGTACTGTCTGATTTAAATAGTGCGGAACCTTTTTGACATTTTAAAAATTTACTGAAACAATTTTTATACATCTATAAGTAAAGTCATTTGGTCTGTTAGATATCGCCAATATATAAAATAACACTAATAATATAGTAAAATGTTATCATTGTTGACGAAAATAAAAGGTGTTTCCTAATAGTTCTTTTCTTTTTGAACGCTGTGAGAGCTATCCAGAATTATCCAGCACAGTTTTACTTATTCTACACCTGTTAACATTTTTCACAGTAAAATAAAATATTTTAACATAATATTAAAGTAAAACTATTAAAACCATTTTAATATTATTGTAAAATGTCTCCTGGACATGATAATCGAACTGGATTTTCTTACGAGGTGTCACCTTTAAACTATTTTAATGAATTCATTTAAATGGCAGTATATATGGTACCTCGATAATCTTAACATTCTAAGGCAGGGGCGCACCCAAGGGGGGATTGAGGGCTAATGCCCCCCCCCCCCCCCCCTTCCAGCTGAAGTTCCTTGCTCAGAAAATTAAGAATATTACAAAAATATGATTAGCACTATGTTCTGTAATTTAATCAATTATATTTCGTTTAACTATATTTAGTATAAAACAAAATAATTTTGTGCAGTAATTAGGGCTTTTCAAAGGAATACTTTTTTTTTTTAACTTGACAGTAAATTTGCACTTAAATTAAAACTGGACCTATGATACCATAATATTTCCTAGAAATGGTTAAAGTCCTTACTCTTTTTACTAGAGGTTTGCAAACTTGTGTTTATTCATTCTGGTCGAACTTGAGTCGAGTATTTCTAAAAGCTCCCGAGTTTGAGTTGAGTTCGAGTACTATATTCATTATTTTAAAATGTTATGAATATATATTTTCTTATTTTAAAATCTGAATTTTAAAAATAAATTATAATACATGTTTTAAAATATAAATGACACCCATCTTTACAAATAGTAAATAGCCTACTTTTGAAAAAAAAGTTAAGACCTGGAAAGATTGGTTTTTAAATTATAAATAACACTTAAAACACATTATTTGAAAATAAGGACAACACTCAATTATATAATTACACTAACAACTATATAAAAGGTTAATAAAATTAATAATTGCATGATAGCTTGCAAATGTATAATAAGGCAGTGTAGAAACATTGTATACTAATGTAAAGTAAGTGATAGTGAAGGAAGCCACCTTGAAAGGATAGTTAAGCTAGGCCTAGATAAGAACAAACACACTTCTCTCTTCATGTCTACATACACTTTTACACTTCCCACTTCTTCAAAACTTCCACAGTTGCACATTGTTTTGAATTTTCGAAAAGTATTACTTTTTAAATAATATCTTCATATGAAAAATAAATATTTCCGAAAATTCAAAACACTGTGGAAGTTTGAAGAAGCGGGAAGTGTAAAAGTTTAGGAAGAAATCAATAAGTGGGTTTATATCTAGGCTTAACCTAACTATCCTTTCAGGTTGACTTCCTTCACTATCACTTTACATTATTGAAGTGTTTTTACACTGTTCTAATAAAAAAAAGTTAATAAAATTGACCTTTTACTAAGCTAATATTTCCCTAAAATATGCTTTAGTAACTTAATTTAGCCTATAAGAAAATGTAGGTATCATAAACAGTAAGAAATTTGAAGCGTTTCATATTTTGTTTATTTTTCTTTATTGTAATATTGTATGATCATATCTTCTGTTCCAATTCCACTCCTCTATGGGCAGTTGCAAATGCACATTGTATGGGCTCTTCTTAGACATGTTTAGCTTATTGAGAAATTAAAAATAACATTTCTAGAAAACAATATGAAATATCAATATCTTTTTTAATACAAAATGTGGTTTGATAAAATATTTATTGCAATAAGTAGAATCAATATTGATTTTAAACAGGTTAACCAACATAATTCTATAACTAAATTGTAACTAAACTAGTGCTAGTTTTATAGTTAATTAATACGAGTTTCAAATATCTTGAGTTTGAAAACAGTCATTAAAATATATTCTTGAAATTAAATTTTTAACTTTACAGACATGATTTTAGAAAGGGACCAGATAAAAAAAGTTAAAAGAAGCATTCAATTATTTAGTAATCTATTTAGCTATTTTTATTTTCATTGCTTTATCATTGCAATACAAGTAAAAACTTCAATCAGGAATAATTCAAAATGGTCGGCAATATTGAATAAATTTACTGGTCAAAACTTGTTTTAAAGCTTTATTACATTATTAATGTGAAAATTGATATTGATTCAAACAATTTATTAAGTAATCAAATGACTTATGAGTGGAAATGCTGATATCATCTAAATTAAATACCCTATGCTTACTATTTTGATCTATTTATTTATTTATACTCTACAAATTACAGCTCATGGCATTTTAAAAATTGATTATTAAGTTCAAGTGGAACTTCGAAAATGACGACAAAACTTTCGATCTCTATCTCAAACTTAATGACAAGCGCGAAATCCAAGCACTCACAGAGCCCTACTTTGTACATAAGTTGAAATTATTATTTTAGAAAAATTATGTAAACACTATTGTATCAGGAAGAGGGGAAGGGCTATTTTATCTTATCATACACCCCACTTCCACCAATGCAAATCCTGAGTGTGAAGAAGAATGTGTAAACACAGACCTGTTAACCCATGCCATACACATTGTTAGAGGGTAGGCCGAGAATACAAGTTTGGTACAAATTAGCTTAAATATTACCATTCGCATCCTTTGAAATAAAAAATTTCCTCAGCGGAGAAAACCCTGTACCCTCACTTTTTTAGGGAGAATCACTCATTCTCTATCTTTCTTATCCCCCTACTTCAAATCAAATTTCCAAATATTACATTAATTGAAATATATAATGGTGCAATTATGAAAATTATTATGTAAAAAACCCTCACAGCTCAAAATCCTGGGTGCGCCCCTGGTCTAAGGAATTTTTTCTCCCAATGGACTAGACTGTTGATGACACAGAGGTCGAGCTTTGCATCCCACTCACGTGTAATGTAAATGGTTTTCCACATTAGCTTAGGTATTAATGATATAGGTCCTATTTGTATAACCCAATCGTTTAGTGAAATGCAGTGCTAAAAAAACATTAAATTTATATTTTGAATAGAACCATTTATTGATTGAGTAAAATGTTAAATTGCTTTGGCTAAGAGTACTGAAGGGTTGAACGCAAATATAAGAAACCCCCATTTTATTTAAAGTAGCACTGACTGATATTTACTATATGTAAACACTTTGTCTTTTATATTAAAATATTAGATAAATAGTTATATAGATGCTGATGAAATGTGTGTTCAGAAAATGTAGATTAAATTTTTTATAATATTGTGATTTAACATTCTATAATATTTAAAATAGTAAGAACTAAATTCTTTATTTCCAAAACTAAAAATGTCTTAAATTTTTATTTTGTTTATTAATGCTTGGTATTAAAAAATCTGCTCTAAAAATATATTTTCTAAGCTATTTAAAACCTTTACAAAATATGAACCATAAATTTTAATGAAAAAACTAATAGTATATATATTATAAAAGATTGCCTGTCGGAACAAATGTTATGTAGAATCCTTGACACCTCCTTATAGGGCAGATTAAAACTCCCTCCCAGAGTTGAATGTCAATGAGAAAGTTAAAACACTTGTGGACTAAGAATTTTCAATGCTTAAAGGGCATAGCTTCCTTTTAAATACATATAAACTTGTCTAACAAATTAACTATAATTACCATTCATATTTTTTTTTACTTGGGACATGTATAATAGGCTTGTGTACCTTTAAAAAAAAAACCTGGAGAAAACTGAATTCTCCATGTCTGAATAAGACTGGAAAAAAAGGGAAAAACTAACAAAATACTGTAATATTTGTGAATTTGGGACATCTCCCCAATTTGGTGGTGGGATGGCGTCACACTCGCATTTGACTGGACTGCTAATGACAGGGAGATCAGGGTTCATATCTCGGTCGGGTGTAATATGGTTGGCTTTCCCTAAATTACTTTCCACTCTCCCTCCACACAAATGTGGGTACAAGTCCTCTAAATATAGTCTTCCTCGTCCCTAAAACCAATGGTGCAATTATTTCATAAGTGTATATCCCGAACAGGTAGTAAGACTCTGTGTTGAAAAAAAACAACTAAAAATTTGATACATTGATTTGAACACATGTCTTCTCCCCCTGACACCCAACTGCATAGTATTTAGTATACTTACAATAACCAGTGTTCCAAACTAATCTCGAAAATACATATAAATCCGTGATAAAGTGTGAATCCAAAATTAGGATTATAACCGATTCAGTTATTTTTTTAAAGACTGACTGTCTCATGCTATCAGTTTATCAGCATTACTTGCAGTTAACCTATTCTATACTATGGTTAACTAGTTTTTCAGACATTAGGCCTAACTATGGATTGAAGTTTAAATTAATATATTTCAGCTTTTTGAATATCTTAATAGGCCTAGTTATTATAATACAACCTAAGTAATTATGCTAAGACATCTTTCTTGTTTTAACTCACCAGAAATTATTTTTCAATAAATAGCTATGCTTCAGCTATGTCTGAATATTTATTACGCGTGTTACCAACTGAACAAATATTTTGGATTTGAATAATAATGAACTTTGAGCACATAATCTTAGCATAGGCCCACTACACTGAAGCACCTGGATTTATTCCCCTAATTTTCCTACTAATGGACACATTTGACAGCTAAGAAAAGTTACTAGATCTATTTTAATGTATTCATTTGTTAAGTCATGTAATCTTCAGTTGTAATTTTTGATTGATACAATACCTATAAAATAACATTAATGATATGGTAAAATGTTATCCTTGTTTACTGCAAAAAAAATGTAATTTTTTAAAGGTGCTCCAAATGTCCATTAAAAAGAAAATCAGGATATAGATATCCCCTAAACATATAAATTATATTTCAATTTGTTAGTAAAAATTGTATAACATGCTGAACCTGTATTAACTGATCATTTGTATATTGGGTGTGAAAGAAAGGTTTGATATCAATCTTTAATGTTTTATAAAATTGAAACACTTTATTTGTATAGTGTAAATAATGTTATTTATACATGAAGTGCCATAAATAATTGTTGGTTACAAATGTTTATTTCTTTACTAACCTTCATCTCCTTTTCAAGTGCAATCCTTTAGGGTATTTTTTGTGTGTGCATACAAACACACTCAATTAATTTAATAATTTTCTCCTTTTATTTAACTAGAAGTCGTATCGATGGTCGAGTGTTGGAACACTCATGTTAGACACATATATTGGGTTTCTAATCACAGTCTGGAGTACTGAGGTGTTTTTTTTTTCTTTCATAGTTTTCCAGCTTTATTCCCCCTCGAATGTTGGTACATTTCCTATGAAAATCTCTCTTCCTCGTTTCTATTGTTTTAGCATAATTATTGTATGCATATTGGCCTCTAACGGGTGCTAGTTTTCAATAAAAATAAAAATGTCAAGCCATACCTGTGTATCTGGGTAAGCGGACTAACTGCCGAGCTCATCTGGTCAAGGCTCATTTCCTGGATGGTTTGTACTAAGCGTGGCTTTCCTAAATGTTTTCCCATTATTTCTCCACATGAATGTGGGTACATTTAACCTCTTTTCTACCTTCCTCATCCCAAACCCAATAGTGTAGTTAAATGTGGATAGTGCAAACGAGTATTAAGATGTGGTTCAAACAAATAATTAAAGCTCTTCAATAAAACTATTGATGGCAAATAATTACCCAGAAAGCTCTAGAATTTTCACATGTCATTACTTGAGTAAAATTATAGTTTTGCCTCTAAATCTTGGTTTAATAATAAGGTTACCTTTCTGAGTGAGCTGTGAGTATATCAGCTATGTATAATATTTTTGAGTGGAATGTTAAAATTACTGTCCCACTAAAAGTATTCTAATTATGAACTACAGTTAGCTAGAAGGGTATGGTGACCTTAGGTCTTTGGTATAACTCTCGCTGTAAACTGGATATCTTATGAAGAGTAGCTAATTGATTGTCCTGGAACCATATTTTTGAGTGTATTTTTGGGCATATCTAGTGGCTTTTTCTGCAATTTAAATGAGGAAAAAACTATTCATGATGTCTCTGACATTATTCAAGAAAAAGGCCCTTTATTGGGTGTGCGGAGGGTGGTTTTTCCATAAATGGTTTCCTAATAAGTACATGCAAATATGAGAACATTTATTCTAAATTCAACCTTCCTAATTCCTTTCTAAATAGTACGTATATACGGATTAAATGGTCTAAGGTGTCACTCTTGTGTTAGACTAACTCGCTTACTAAAGATGGAGGGATTGGGGTTAGAATCTCGTTTGGGTCTTTTGAAACAGTCCAGGACAACCGGGTGCGGCCATCTGGGTGCTAAAAAATGCACTTTTTCTTTTGTTTTTTCTATTTTTTTCTAGTATAATGGAATAAACTTTTTTATAATATAAAAAATTGCACTATTTTTTCATATATTCATCAATTAAAATTAAAAAGTGATGGGTAAAAACTAAAAATGAACTTTTTTTTAACTAATCATATTTTTCAGCACAGCATATTTTAAAATTAAGTAAATATTAATTTTTGGAGTTGTTAAGAAAAAATCCTATTAGAGTAAACATAATTAATTAATAAATATAAACTAACCTAACATAACCTTACCTAACTATTGCAATGCATTAATACAAGACATAGAACATTTAGATAAAATATGTTGTTATGCATAATAAAAGAGTGCATTTTTTGCTTTAACTCTTCACTTTTTAATCTAAAAGAAAAAGGTGCATTACATTATGCTAGAAAAAAGTGATTTTTTAAAGAAAAAAAGTGTTACTTTCGGCACCCAGTTGTCCGGATCCTCTTTTGAAGGTGGTTTACCCTGAATTATTTCCCACTTCCACATAAATACAGGTTGATTCCCTCTAAAATGCTTCCTTCCTCATCCCTAGCCCAATATAGTAAGTATCATGTGCATGTATAACCTGAAGAGGTACCTAATATAACGCTTTGATAAAAAAAATTATATAATTAAATGCAGATAGCACAAGGGGGTATCAAGACACTGGACAACAACCACTAAAAATAACCAAGTACCTAAACTTATTGAGGCAATTCTGGCCAATTTGCCATGTTGGGCGAAACCAAGTAGGCCTACCACCACTAAAGAAGTGTAAAACTAACTACTTCCAAATGACATATTACAACGATCTTCAAATAATTTTTATTAGAAATAACATATTATATTGAATAATACATCATGCACAATACATAATACGGACCACGCTTCAAGTATATACTGTATTTTGAACCAATTTCTTCTTAGAATTAAAAAAAAACTTAGTAGTAAAATAACCTCAAAATGATCTTCTCTTGTTTAGAATAAGAATATATTTTAATATCATTGAATCACATTTAGTTAGCCTCTAGATTTTTAGAATTTGGAGGGCCTTGGTATTTTTTTGTGAGTTCAATAACTCTGTTTGCTTCCCTGACTCCACTGACGAGAGCACCGTGGGTTGTGCTGTGATATCCGGGGCAAGTAGCCTCCCCGGCGAACAGTAGGATTGGAGGAACATCCCCACACTCCCCGGGGATGGGCGCTCCAAGGTCACACTGGTGCCCCACGGTGGAACTTATACCCATGTAACTGAAAGCCCCACAGAAATATGGGTCCGTGCACCAGGTTGACCTCATGATGGTGCTGGGGTACGGCAGGCAAGGGTTGCCAGTGAACCTCCTAAGTGTTTGCGTGACAAGCTCCGCCACTTTATCCTCGGAGCAAGTTTCCATGACGGCCGACTCAGGGCCTCCTATCCATGCACATAGCACGTGCTTACTGCCGGCCACAGGCTCGATGTGAGTAATACCTTTCGACCAGTCGGACCTCCTTGCCAGCTGATCTGTGGACCAGCCAAGCCTCACGGTACCGTCTCTTGACACCCAGAATGGTTTTTTGTATTCAAGAAAGATCTTATCCATGCACCCATAGCCAAGCCGGTCAATGGCGATCCGTTTATCATCGGGGAGCTCGGGACAAAACAACTGTTTCGCGGTGTTCTTGAGTACTCCTAACGATGCGGTCACGATGACGTAATCGCACGCGTATTCCTCGCCGTTGAAACACTGCACCCTTGCGCGGGGGCCCATGGTTTCCTCCGCGTCCCACATGATGCACTTTACCGGGGTGCAGTACTTGACACAACACTCAGGTAGATCGCGGAGTAACGGCGCCAAAACGCCGACGTGGCCTAAGGGGACTCTCACGTTCCCTCCAGGGATGACGACAAAGCTCCCGTAATGATCTGCGGAGACGAGGGAGAGGTCGTCACCTTGTCGTGCCCTTAATGAGTTGGCTAACCCGTTCATTACTCTGGACGCGTCTTCCCGGTCGAAATCGGGGAACCGGGACAGCTCCTGGTCTATCTGGCTGGCGAGGAACTCTGCCAGTGACACGTGCTGCCTCGCGTTGTCGTCGGACGCGAACAGTTCGGCGGCAAAGTTCTTGATGAGGTGGAACGCCTTGGTGGCGGCTATGGAGACCGCGAGGCTCACCGCTCGACCGTCCGTGGTGTAGAAGTATCCGGCGGTGTCGTCGGACCGGCTAAGAGGGGGGCGCAGCAGACCCTCCTGAGCGGCGAGGGAGAACACGGGGTTAGCCGCGCACGTGCCGTGGATCCACTGAGAGCCCATCTCCACGCCGGAATCGTTCAGCCAGCAGGAGTGGATTCGGCCGCCAGGTCTAGAGCAACACAATCCAAGCAGGATAACAGCCTGTTTAGATGGTAATGTGTGTTGGGGAATAGCACACAGCGGGCTTAGCAAGCCATACCTCCCATCTTCATCAATAGCGCAATCAGGAATTTACTTTGTTGAGATCAACCCCGGTGGTCGATGGATATAACGTGTCCCTCTCGCAATAGACTGGACTCTGGATGACCTGGAGATTGGGGATCATATACAGTTCTAGTGTACTTAGAGTGGTTTTTCATAAACTGTTTTACACTCTCTCTTTATCAATATCTCCACGTAAATGTGAGTACACGTCCTCTAAAATTGGACCTTTCTCATCCCTAACACATTAGTGAGAATAGTACATTTGCGTATAGCCCGAACGGGTAGTAAGACGCGGTGATGATGATGATGATGATAATAATAATAATAATAATAATAATAAGCACTTTAGTGAGGGGTCAATCTATTATCTCTGTATTTATCTTTCAACAGGAAACATTAAGGTTATTATTAAAGTATACGACAGTAAACGGTAATATAATGGCAGCGTTTGGATATGGATAGAAAATAAACGTAAAACAGGAAGGGCCGTGCGATGGGTGCTTTTTAAAATGTGAAGTGAAGTCCAAGGTGAAGTTGAAGACAAGATTTTTGTGTTTGTTAAATAATTTACATGTTTTTTCTTTTTTAACTATCCATTAAGTGCATCTTGGTAAAGAGAAATATTTAGAGAGGAAAACAAAATCACGCGAGATTATTTTATGCTGACATGTATGAATTTAACTACTCTTGTGTTGCATATGTAATTTAATCACCAGTTGGTGTTAAACTACTATCTAGTAGCTGTTATAAAAATAACTATATGTTGAAATATGTCATATTCAGTATGATATTTCAAATATATAGAAATTTTTTTCGTGTTTTATCAGCATTCGAGCTGTACGCATGTCCATGTAGGCTACTAATTACGATACTATGCGATATATGTATTAAGTTGAATTTAGAAAAAGTGTACCCGCATTTGAGTAGAGAGGGTGTGTAAAACTGTTTATCAAAAACACCCTAACGGGATTCGAACCCAAATATTCACTTCTTTTTTTTTTAGCAATTCGAGAGTGATGCTTAAGAGCATTCGACCACTCAAAGAGGGTAAGTTTTCTTCTTTCGAAATGTTTCGAAGATGCGAAGGTTATCGTGGATGTCAAAGTCAAAGTGTAAGGAGATCGATTTGCCTTTTTACTTTCTGACAGTTATAGACTTCGTACTACCTTCTAAAGATAAGAAACACAATGCTCTGTACCTCTCTGTGGCCTCCAGTACGGTAAAGTTCCTTATGCCGCATGTGGTGAGTCGGTGTGCCGCGGAGAGTCCCGCTAATCCTGCTCCTATAATGATTACGCTGGGTTCCGGAACGCAGGGGTCTAAGATGCAGGGCTCGATCAAACAGGCCCCTATAGGTTTCTTCTCACCGCAGGCCTCCATTTTGGGACAGATGGTCAGGTCACTTTTGTTACTATATACAACAGAGGAACGTGAACTGATTGTTAGGTGCTTAGAATTAATGAGAGGACCGTTGTTATTTACTTAACATCAACCTTCCAACAACCTAATTGAAAAAAAGAAAATATTGAAACAAACCCGAATCCAATAAATGTTACAACCCAATATCACATACTTTCATGCACACATGAGTGCGTATAACCTGAACGGGTAGTAAGACGCGGTAATAATAATAATAATAATAATAATAATAATAATAATAATAATAATAATAACGGATCCTTCAGACCACAACTCGGGTCGATTCGACTGACACGTAGATTGTCACCAGTTTTACTTGTTGAACACATCAATCAATCACTTCATATAGAGTTTACACAAGCCTATGCTACCAACTAGGTGAAGTTTAAACTTACGCGAGATTTCTTCCGTATCTTTTCAGGGGAGAAATACATTTTTTTAGAAGAGACATTGAAAACAACTAAAATTTTAAATGTTTAACTCAAAGCTCAGTGACTTGTGTCACATTTCTAAGGCAACGAATAACAATGAAGTTATATTTTCTCGAAAATGAATCAACTCTTTTATTTATTTGTATGGTTTTTCAAGTTATTTTGGACTAAACATACTTATTTTATTTACTAATAGACCGATAAAATTATGAAACATGAAATTTTCACTAAATTGAAGTCGTTATTGAACTATGAGCAGTTTATTTATATAATGATTATATTTGTAATGTAGGATTATTTGAACAATCCCAGATTAAGTACAAAATATGTTTACAATAATTGAAGTCATGGCAAAAACACGATAATCCTCTTTTTAAGTAAAAATGTATTATCACTTACCCGTGAATACTGTTAGCCTAACTCTTGAACTACGAGTTGTTTTAGTAGTTAGTCAAGACTTTGAGGATAGCTAATATCGACAAATATTTTACTTATTTTTTTATAGCCAGATTTCTGAATTTTATAGAGGTTTAAATGGTGTATACAGACGTACTAGGTGTTTTCCGGGGTAACCGTACAGTAAATTTCGTGGCTACCCTGGATAACGTTTTTCTTTAATTTGAACAGATAGAAAAATATTTTTACTTTAGCTCTTCCGGCCCAGTTTTTAATATATTAAAGATCTAATACAAAAAATTAAAATCTCAGCTTCTAGGTGTATATTTTTATGCACAGGGGCTACTAGTTTTAAATTTGTTGTTCTTTGAGTGCGGTAGATATCGCGCAATTCTCATGACAGACTAACAAATTATATTAATTGATTCTAGAGTCATAATGAATAAAGTACTCTTTGATTTTCACAGGACGCTCATTATATGAAAACTGGAAACTCATGTTGCCATAATGGCGGGGAATAAATACTACAATTATCATCGTATTCACATTCTTAGTCCGTTTAATTAATATTGTAACGAGATACTATACAGTAATCCATAAGAAAGTCTTATGTGAAGCTTTTGATCAATTTCTAGACTAGCTTTATAATTTAGTCATCAAATAGTTCCTAGAATGTCAAATTTTAGTGACTAAATATCAATGTTGGTGGTAGAAATTGGGCTTAAATAAAAAATCGGGGTGTATAGTATTGAATTCAATATAAATTAAATCTACAAATACTGGACTTATTTTAAAAGTATATTAACAATTTTTTAGAAAGTGTATTGACATATTAGAATGAAATACCTCCACGAATATTGTATTTATACCCCATCTACGGTCGGAGGGGTGGTAACCGACATCTAGCAAAAGGTATTTAATTACAAACAATGGCTAGAAGTAACTAATCACTAATGACAACCTATTCAGAAATAATTTATATTTTCTTGCTAATACTATATTATTAACTCATTATTTCCGAATAGTGACTTTCAGCCAAAGTTTTCAATTCAGAACCTATGCTTTTTATCGATTATCAACTCTCCTAACGTAGAGTATATAGCATACATATATTGGTGAATCCTGTGCTTAAAATAAATTATGACACATCACATCAAAGTATATTTAGAAATATTGTATTCAGCTCTAGGGGATTGTGCAGAAAATTCTGCAGTTGATGTTGAAGTTTTGCTAGCGTATTTTCCCAAGGTGGTGTAAACAAAAATGACTGTACATAGGAGATTAAGCAACACCTTTTTTGATAAAGATTACATATTGATACATACATTGATTATAACTATTAAAATGAACAATAAATACATTATATTACTAAATAGAGTAGATACCTTCCTCATTGAAAGGACATACAATTATTGCTTTAGCCATATAGGTCTGGTAATTACAGCCTATGATGTTTCCAAAAACATGAGTTATTGATGTATTCTGTCTGTTGAAATAATCTGGTATACGTATTATCTCGTCTTCATTGTTAGGGGGAATTGTGTTAGATCCTAGTTTTAGCAACCATTCGGCAAATTTCAATTGAAATGGGTTTGCAGGCATGTTTTTGGTCAATCGAAATATTTTAACAAATTAGCAGATTTTAGAGTTCTGAATGCAAGATTTGATTATTTGAACTGTACCACCACGAGGAACAACTGTAAGTACCTGTCGGAAATCACATCTGCTGGTTAGCTCCATGTTTAGACGTTGGCTCCTGTAGGGATCTAAACCTATGTTTATTAATCGTACGTTAAATGACACAAACGTGTGTTAAAAGTACAAGTGTACAACACAGCGTCCAAATAGTTGTAGTTTTTGGGAGAGGGGGCAAAGAACCCCATGGTTCCCCCCCCCCCCCGAACAGTTTCAAGAGCAGTCAGCCTACCAGGTGTCCTTTACAGCGTGTAGCCAGAAGTCGTTAAGAAGTTCATAATTGCGACGATCTATTTTTTTTTTTAAAGGAATCTACGGAACTGGAGTATTAAGAAACTACCAGTGTGCTACAGGTTCCTTGTAAATGCAAGAATATGTTAGTCCAGATGCTATTCACGATCATTATTTGAATATAACTGTTATTACAGCAGCAACAGTCTTCTATACATGCATAGTATGTAATATGGTGTGTGTGTTTGCTATGGTTATGTGTTTGATATTATTTTATTTCCTTTATTTTGTTCTATTTTTATAATTTATTTTACTTTAATATTTCCATAGATGTGCAATTATGCGAAAAACTATGTAGTGGCTATTATATTATTATTACTATTTTTGTAAACACATTATAAATTAAGTTATCATATTAATGGCACAAAAGTATGAACATGCTTTTTATTCTAATAAAAAAAATGCTGGCCTTAACGTCTAAAAAAAACCAATACTTTCAACTTTCATTATTAGTACAAAACAGTGTGATATATGCTTAAACTTTTGAATGTGTCATTATTTAAGGTAATCACACCACACTTAGTCGTAGATTGATAGATAATAGTTCTAATCCAAGTAGAATTCACTAGAATCTGAGTGCAATTTTTGTTTTGTAGGTGTATGATGGTTTATGATTTGAGTCTGTTGATTTTGAAGTTTGATCGGTTCCCCCAAGCAGATTTTTTGAAGCTGCATGGACAAAACTGAGATTATTTCTACTAGTGCAAAGCGAACAATACAGTTTGTGCTGCTGATTTCTTGTGATTGGGTTCAAAGCTCGTCACGTGACTACGTTTCCGTTCCATCCCCCCTCCCCCCCCCCCCCCCGGGGTGGACATGTGAATCCACAGTTTCCACTTTAAAGACACTTTGTCTTTTCCCTACAAATGTTTATGAGTCTTAAACAAGAGTAGGGAAGAAACGTTATAACTGGACGAACTCTAGACCAATCAGAAGATTTCACCTTCATCGACTTAATATGTTTGACGGACTTGAAATAACTACAGCTTTCATTTTTATGAGCGACACCTTGGGAGATCCAATCAAATTTCAAAATCAACTAAATCAATGTGCATGCGCATAAACCAACCTACTCTAATAGAGTGAATGTGCCTACAAAGCTAGGCACTAGCGGACAGCTGCATCTACTGTTGTGAGATAATTTGAAATAACACATTAAAATGAAACCCACGTGTGTCATTCTTGTTCTAAGTTTATTTTTTTAGCTACACAATATAATAATTTTAAACATTCATCATGTCATTAGTCTTAGAGAAGTTATTGTAATCTAGAAAATAAAATATTTCTATATTAGCGGTTTCTAGTTTTGTGTTGCAAAGCATCATGGATCAACATATATTTATGCTAAAATATAAATTTCTGCATCACTCAAGCAGATTCTGTTCTAAATCTTAGACGCAGGGGTGAGGCGGAGTGACGCTCCGGCAGTGATTTTGAGAGTGAAGCGACGCCCCGGCTTATTATCAGCATAAAATATAGTTTTCTCTGTAAATTAGACTTGTTTTTCGTTTAGATATGAAGGTACAGAACTTTTCTTTTAAATTACTAACTAGATAAATGACAGTCCATTTAAACTGTAGTCAAAGACTGACGTGAGCAAGTGTGTGTTTGTCTTAATTTTGTTTGCAAACACCCCCCCCCTCCCGCCCCCTCACTCTCAAACTTCAATAAGTAGAACCGAACAAGTTCCAAGATATTTGAAGCATTAACACCCTTCTCCGCGTTGTATCCAAATAAGGCTGAAGCCAGCCAATAATTTCAGGGGGTTCGGGGGCACATTTTCCAATTGCTGGAAGCTAGAAATAAAATTCTAAATGATAAACAGTTCTAGAAGCTCTCCGAAAGGTTTTTGTTTCATGGTAAAATAACTCCCTAGCTGCCGAAGCTTGGAAATTTCAAAATATTAAACACTTTTTGTAACTCTCTGAAGTGTTTTTTTATGGTAACATAGCCCCCTAATTTGTATTTGTATCTTAATTTTGATTGAACCATAAATTCATATTTTGTTCATTACATTTCGTGAGGGTTTGACATCCCCCCCCCCCCTCCTGGCTACGGCCTTGCATTCAAAACCTTGCCGAGTCTAGCACCCTAGTCTGCACCGGGCCACGTTTGTGTTAGCAGCGATATGACGCACGTCACCTTTCGATCTCCTTGGAAGGAAAGAATGTATCGACGTGAGCCGGAAGGTTTGACCATAATTAGCCCCGAGCCACTGGTGCAATGTCTGGAGCATGCAAATAGCGCGCGCGATACGTGCGCATTCGACGCAATGTTCGTACAATGGCGAGCGATGATACCTCGGACTTTAATGTCCTCCAAATTAGGACAGACTATTTCCTGTACTACCTGCGTCGGACGTCCGGCGTCTTCGGATGGTTACTGTTTGTCTATGCTGTAGGGGGGACGGGGGTGACTATACAATTAAGTAATCGCAGTTCTTGTCTAACGTTGCTGTGTTTTAATCAACAATGATATCATTTTACTCTATTATAGGTGTTTATGCAATTAACTCACTGTGCAAAACATCAAAATAATAAGGGTGCCATTGTCATTCTGTGTGAGTTTTTGTTTTACGTCCTACGTCGTGTCCGTTTCCGAGAGCCCTTCGGGGCTGGTGTTAACTGTCTGTACTTTAGGTTTCTCGTGTTTTATTAATGTTATACTTATATATGTGTTACAAAAATTGATAATAAACTCTAACAAACAAACAAACAAAATAATAATTACAAAGAATATACGAGAATATAAACATACTCTCACCAGCCGTAGACATTAACAAGTAAAATAATAACATCGGTACCCTTTCGGGTTGATCGCTAACAATATCTTAGAGTTGCTGGATATGTTTCTTATCAAATAGGTTTGTATATGGTTGTTCTTTAGAGTTAGTTTTAAAACGGTTCGCATTATTTATCTATCATCTATCTATCTATATATCTATATTAATAAAATTAAGAGGTGACCTGGTGATCTAGGGCTAAGGTGTCGGGTTTCTGAGCTAGGGTCCGGGGCTCAATCCTCGGACCCGCCACAGATTTATCTGATTTCCACACCCATCCTTCACCTCTGACAAGACGTGTATTAATCACAACTTGTGAATGTAGGGAACGCCAGGCCTCCACCGTGGTTTGGATTCCACGTTAAACTGTAGGTCCTCTATTTCATCTCACAATCACCCTACCATTATATATTAGCGTAAGTGCCTATAACCCGAACGGGTAGTAAGATGTGATGATAATAATAATAATATTAATAATAATAATAATAATAATAATAATAATAAAATTAAGGGTTTGTGTATCTGCCTTGCGCATTGATATCTTAAATTTAAAAATTAGTACCCGCTGTGCACGCACAAGTGCATCTCTACGCCGAAATTCTAAAATTGGTATTTGCCTAATAATATATGTCAATAATAAAAGATAGGTAACAGGCCGGTCGACTACACAGGCACGAACTCGCCAGCTCTTATTGTTTACTAACAGAAGTTCACGGCGCTACCACGGGAAACGCTTTTATTTGCTTCAAACAGACAGAAAAAAACACTTCATTTTATTTCTTACGACCCAGTTTGTAATTAGTTTAAAAAAATTAATGGTAATCTTAAAATTTCTGTTTCGAGGTGCACAGGGGTCAAATTTACAGCCCTCTGCGTGAGATAGATATCTCGCAATGATGATGAAAGACAAACTCTTAATTTTATTAATAAAGTTTGAAGAAAAATACTGGTTTAGTTTGTTTTGCAGTTCAAAACTTTGATTTATCACGTGATTTATATGTTTTATTTGATAAGTTTGCGTGTAGTATACGTGTTTTGAATTAATTAAGTAGGCATAGTTATGGTTAAATAATAATGCTAATGCAGCTAGATATTAATTTTTTATTTATTTACCTAGCACTGCGTCTTACTACCCGTTCGGGTTATACGTTTAAGTACTAATTACGCTAATTGATTAGGAATTGGGAAGTTGAATTTAGAGGAAGTGAACCCGGATTTGGGTGTAGGGAGAGTGGAAAACAATTTGGGGTAAAACCACCCCCAGTTCACCCGACCGAAATTTGAACCTCGATGTCCTCGTCCTCGGTAGTCTAACTTAACACAAAACTAGTGCGTTAGCTAACCACATCACCGAGGTTGGTTACAGCTAAATAAAATGCAAAGGAAAATGTGTTTTCAGCTACAAAATCAATTATAGTTTCAATAGGTCTTCAGGATGTGTACATGTTTTAATATTTACCCAGGGTGAAGAATTTATACATTAAAAAAAAATATTTCAACATACTCCGTACCGACATGCAAGAATTTGACTAAGTGGATGCTAAATGAACACTAGCGTGAGTTTGCTTGCGTCATCATAGTTTGAAAGGTGGAGAGATTGTAGAATAGAAATTACCACTCTAGGAAAATTAAGTTCCTTAATGATATTTCTCACGTTTGATAATTCCAATGACCCGCCTCGGTGGCGTAGTTGGCTAACGCGCTAGTCGTGTTAAGCTCGACTGCCAAGGACGGGGAGATCAAGGTTCGAATCTCGGTCGGGTGAACGGGGTAGTTTTTCCTAAATGTTTTTCCACTCTCCCTCCACGCAAATGTAGGTTCACTTCCTCTAATTCTACCTTCCCTATTCTTAATCCATTAGCGTAATTAGTACTTAAATCGTATAACCCAAACGGGTAGTAAGATGCAGTGCTAAATAATAAATAATAAAAATAATTACAATGCAATCAAGTAGGCACACATAGCTATGTACCCATTTATATTTATTTTGTGAGTCAGCTCAATGCCTTAATCAACAATATCATCTTTAGAAAAAAGGGTTGGGCTCTTACTGCATGTTTGTGTTAATTGTTGTGTGAAAAATATTAAGCATGGAATTTAAAACAAAGGGAGATCACATTATCCTTTGATTTTAAAAAAACTCTCACTAGGATTCGAAGCAATGACCTTCATCCAATTTTTTTAAACGTACATTATAGTAATCATATGTGAATCGAATATAATCCATAACTCTCTTTAAACCTCTAAAACACTATTCTTTAAATGAACCTTGTATAATTCACTTTGAACAATAATAATCATTCAAAATCAATATCGTTAAAAAATACCGTATCGAGTTTTAGATGAAGAACATGGGGGAAATATTCACGTATTCTTTATACCTAGGAAGAAGCATATTATTGCTAGGACTCACTACAAACGGAGTTGTCACCATGGTTGTCACACTCTGGCCAAAGACCTCCTTGGTTCAATACAGTGCGACATTAAGAAGCGATCAACTGCCATCTCTTGGTTTTGTTTGAACTAATTAAAAAAAACAATAACCATGTGCTGCTATCTAGTAGCACGCAGTGGAACGTCGTTAATTTGTGCTCATTGATCATAATGTCTTGACCACAATGTGCCGATAACGGAGAGTTGGGTTTAATCCCGGTCGTATGTACTGAGGGTGGCTTTTCCTAAATCCACTCAAATGCGGGTACATAACCTTTACAATTCTACCTCCCTAATCCCTAACACGTTAGCGTTGTTAATGTATGCGTTAAACCCGAATGGGAAGAAAAACGCGGCGGTAAAAAACAAATATATTTATATTAGGTACTGTAAGGAGAAGTAAAGAAGGGTGGTTTGTTTTTTTGAGAAAGGGGTAAGAGGGGTTGCAGGTGGTCACTGTTTGGTGCAACTCAATCTTTTCTGACGGCCCTGTCTTGAAATGTGGGAATAAAAAAAAACATATCATGCAGTAGACATGCCTTTAAGCACTATGAAATAAATACTTTGCCAAGTTCCAAGAGAAGTTTAGGAGAAATATTCATTATAGAAATTAAGAGAAGCTAACACGTAATAACTAGAGATGAGTCACTCAAAACCTCGGTTCATGGAATCCCTAGAATTCTATGGTATTTGAGAGATCCGAGATTCGTAAAAATCTCAAAACAGTACCTCGAATACAATTATTGAAAAATTCGACTTGATAAAACAGTTTCAATCACTTGGTAAAAAGGAATTATATAAACTTGTGTAGTTGTGAGAGTAACAAATTCATATATATATATATATATATATATTATATATATATATATATATATATATATATATATATATATATGTGTGTGTTTGTTCTCCTTGTATTCTATGGCGTGATATAACTTATATTTCGAACATATAGGCATATTTGTCAGTGGGATCAATTCTTATATATTTTTAAAGATACGAAGATTAGAATTTGGTTTAGAGATTTTAAGGAAAACTTAAAGATTAGGATTTGATAAATACATTATTCGACACATCTCTACCAATAACACATTATACTGATGTGCCCCAGAGAACAACGGGGTTATAAAGGTTGGTGCACACATATGTCCGTATCGTATCGAATAGACGGAAACTCAAACTTATAATATATTCTTATCCAGCGTGACTCGCCTCAGTGTGCGCCTAGTTTATGGTAGGAATGAATATCTGTAAGGTATTTTCTCCCTCAATTCTTCAAATTGAAAACACGCCTGGACATGGGAATTGAACCCGGGACCTTTGGCTTAGTACGCCAATGCTCTTACCACTGAGCTATCCAGGAGTAGTCCTGTGACCAGGGTCATTCTTCACTCATACTTTAAGGCAGAGGTCTGTTCAGCGTAGGAATTGTTTTCTGAAAGGCCTTTTTCCCTACCAGAAATCTATTATAACATAGGCTAAAGGCCTTTCAGATAACTAACCCTTCCAAAGACAGGGTATACCTCTACGCAGATTATTTTTACCGCGTCAGACTATATGTTTTACAGCCCAGCGACTGTCCATAAACTACGCCATGTTATTTTTTTCCCCACCCTCTCCCTCTTATCGCACATTGACACAATTTTGTGAGTCCACCTTCTAACATTACGTCACAATATAACGTACCCCCTTTCCTATTTAAAGATTATGTTTAATTGTACAGCCCAGTGGTTTCCCAAAAATTTCCTTAATTTGGAGTACCACTTAGATAAAGCTGAATATTTACTGTTTAGGTGAATTTTAAATTGTGCCCAGGGTACAAACAAATAATGTCTCAGGGATAGAATAGCACAGACTGCGTGGCTGTGTGAGTTTGAAGCAGTGTTGCCAACCATTCAAACACGTTTAAATATGTTCGGCTTTTGGTTGGATTTGGTCGTAATATATCTATAAGATTTGATCAGGCCTTATCTTTTCCCGACTTTAATTAGCTTGTTTTGTTTGGCTTCTAGCGGTGTACCACCGGGAATAATTGTACGTACCACTGGTGGTACGTGTATCACAGTTTGTTAACCGCTTGTATAGTCTTTATAACCCTTCTATTGAAAAGTGTTCGTACGTATTCGCCAAGCTTGACGATCGAAGTAGATGAATCAATCGTTGTTTGTTGATACGTGCGCCCGTTGCAGTCAAGCTTATTAGCACAGAACGCTGTCCGATACGTTGGGTTGTAATGTGACGTCACGCATTATCCTACTCCCCCTATGCCCCTCACCAAAACTTGATCACTCCAAGCAAAACTAACCCCCTAATATTCGTACGTAGTTTATGGACAACCCCCTATCTTATACCTATATGAATAATTTGATAAGTTAATTTCCTGTAATTGAAATTACGAGAAAGATACTCCAACACTAATTTTAAAGGTTAGGTCCCCAGATGTCTGCGAAAATAGTAGTTTACAAAGAAAACACGGTTTTCCTAGCAAATTTACAGCTTTTGTGTCTTGTGCACAGTTGCTCTTCTGTGCAATTATTATTTGTTTACATCACCATGGAAACCATGATAATAAACTTTGGATAAAAATAATAACTCAACTTTTACGCTGTATGGCGCAACAAATAGTTTTAAGAAAAATATGAGTTCTGCTTAAAATTAAACACTGAAAGGCGAAAGCTCGAAGTCAATGAAATGTTGATGGTATTTGACGAGTAAACATTTAACTATAAAATCTATTGAAGCCTATTTTCATATAACTTTTACAAATAAAAAAATTAATGCACTTTAGCGCAATCATCTGTGGCCATCGCTGCAATAATCCTGATTCGTATAAAAACTTAGATGAGTTAGTTTGAAAAAAAAATGTATTGTTCATTTTATATGGCAATAGTAACATAATATTCTAACTAATTATTATTTTAATATTCACCTACAAGATAGTTATTTCTGTATACCTCCTAAATAGCAGATTGTCTTTAGTATTCCATAGTGGCGTAACTAGGGTGGCGTAGGTGGCAAAATAACCCGGCCTGCAACCAAAATGTGGTCCACCACGTAGGCCCGCCCGCCCAAAGTTAATTTGGTAAGAGACAAAAGTATTGTTTTTAAAAAAAATCATATTATTCAATAAAAAGTTACTCAATATTCACTTTATTTTGCATAGTTGCAAGTTCTGCAAAAAGCTGTGTTCATAATTTTCTGTAAAATAAATATTTAACAAGATAGGTCTAAGTAAATCTCAACAAAAAAAAGTTGAGAAAATTATAAACCATTTGGTTTAGCCTCTGTAAGTACTTATATTGTTTATGGTTTTGTATATAATATTTATTAATAAAGTCTTATTCAATTAAGATCAATTTTTTTACATTATATTGTTAGTTTCCACTTTCCAGTTACAATTTTATTAGAAAAATAATGTAGACATGTATTACGAAATGTATAAATGAATTCCAATAATAAATCCTAATGTAATTTATTATAATCTACAATTACTACACATAAAATTATTTTTTAGTGGGTTAAGGGAGGTTTTATTTTATTGGAGGGGAGCCCACCTTGAAGGTTTTGCCAAGGCCCATTAGTTCCTAGTTATTCTTGTGAATATCCAATATAATATCGGAGAATAAACGACCTTTCTTGGAAAGAAACGATTTTAGGGGTCTGAAAAAAGGAGGCAATTATTCTTGTTATAAATTATTATTATTTTATTATCATTATTATCACCGCGTCTTACTACCCGTTCGGGTTATACGCACTTACTCTAATGTGTAATGGTAGGGTGATTCTGAGATGAAATGGAGGACCTACAGTTTAACGTGGAATCCGAACCACGGTGGAGGCCTAGCATTCCCCACATTCACAAGATGTTATTAATACACGTCTTGTCAGAGGTTAAGGAAGGGTTTGGTAATCAGATAAATATATGGTAGGATTGAACCCCGGACCCCCAGCACAGAAGTCCGACACCTTCTTACCCGTAGACCCCAGACCTACGTACTAACTGTAATACTTTACTTGATAAATATACTCTCTCCAACACATTTCCCTAAAACACAAATATTTATTGCTGCATAAAAAATTATATCGATGTATCACGTCAACTTTCTAATAGACCACTCAAAAAAATGAGCTTTATACGCCCTTAGGATACCCAAATTTTTATCGAAAATGATATCGTGACACGGGAATCGAATCTGCAGCCTTCGGACTAAAGAGATAGTCCTCTTATCACTGAGCTATTAAAAATTATAGCACCGCGTCTTACTACGCGTTCGGGTTATACGCTTAAGTAGTCTACTAATTACGCTAGTGGGTTAGGAATTGGAAAGGTTGAATTTGGAGGAAGTGAACTCACATTTGTATGGAGGGAGAGTGGAAAACCATTTAAGGAAAGCCACCCCCAATTCAACCTACTGAGATTCGAACCTCTATCTCCCCGTTCCTCGACAGTTTAGCTTAACACGAAACTATCGCGTTAGCTAAATACACCACCGAGGTGGGTCACTGAGCTATTGCCCAGTGTCATTAACAGTGAAATTAAAATAAAACACATCAAAGTCATTTAAGCCAGGTTTTTTCTGAACGCTATCCAGAAAAAAATAATCAACAGGCCAATAATACCTGTACAGTTCGATTTTCACTCGAAGAACCCTATCTGACAGCTAGAAAGGTTACTAGATCTATCTCACGTATCCATACGTCAATTCATGTGATCTTCAGCTATCCCTTTTGATAAATATTATCAATACCTATAAAATAACAATAATAATATATTAAAATGTCATAGCAATTTTTTTTAAATATACTTTCTAAAAAGTTCTTTTAATGAAAATTGACCTGTAGATGTAAACATTATGTTCGTGTCGTCATTATGTATTTTTTTTTATCATCGCGTGACATCATGGCATATGAGGGTAACAGTTGAGTTGCACGCATGCGCATAGATTACCCCAACTACCCCTCCACCTGCCAAATACCTGAGCTGCTAATCCGACGGGTTATTTGAGCGAGTCACAGGTCACGACTCTTCTATTGACAGGAAACATTTCAACTTATGTGTACGTACCTTTACATTTCACTGTTCAGATATATAATATACTTAGTTGATGTCGAGAATAACTTGATCCTTACAGTGCTATGTAGATTTAGTTATTATACCAAACGTTTTGTTTTAAAAAAAATATGGTTACATAATTTGTCTATGTTTTCAGAAAGCATATGTCAAGAAGTGCTATAATTTTTTCAGAAACTATTTTATGAGAAATGTTATAATGTTCTCGGAAATGTTCAATCAAGGAGTGTTATAATATTTTCAGAAAACTGTTGATAAGGAATGTTATAAAGTTTACAGAAAGTTTCTTATAATAAATGTTATTATAAATTAAAGATGTACTACAATGTTTTCAGAATTTTCACACAAGAAATGTTATAATGTTTTTAGACAGTTTTATAGTGTTTTCAGACAGTTCAGACAAGACCTACTACAATGTTTTCAGAATTTTTTTACAACGAAATTTTATATTGTTTACTGACAGTTTCTTATAAAAATGTTATAATGTTTTCAGACAGTTTATTATAATACTCTTATAATATTTCAGACAGTTTATTATAAGAAATGTTACAATGTTTTCAGACAGTTAACATAAGAAATGTTATAATGTTTTCAGATAGTTCTTATAAGAAATGTTATAATGTTTCCAGACAGTTTCTTATAAGAAACGTTATAATGTGTACAGACAGTTCTTATAAGAAATGTTATAATTTTTCAAGATAGTTCTTATAAGAAATGTTATAAAGTTTTAAGACAGTTCTTATAGAAAATGTTATAATGTTTTCAGATAATTCTTATACAAAATGTTATGTTTTCAGAAAGTTTTTATAAGAAATGTTATAATGTTTTCAGACAAATTCTAATAAGATATGTTATAATGTCTTTAGAAACTTTCTAATAACAATCTTAGATCAAAGTAAATGCTTAGAACCATAACTTTAGCAATATTCAAACGTTTTAATTCCTTTTTTTTAACAGCAGAAAATGTTGAGAACGTCATAGTTGAGGATTGTTTCAATCAGAACCACCATATTGACAGAAGAAATACAGCGGTGTGATAATATTTATCTTAAAGTAAGTGGCACCCTTAACGTCCACTCTCTAAATTGCATAATTGAGAACCTCCACTCGTCGGTGGGAATACGGACTAAACGTAAAGTCCTGTTATATGGTGAAGAGGAGTTTGGGGTTTGAATCACAAGACAGGTGTACAGAGGTTTTTGTTCTTTCCTAAACTTTTTTCACAGAAATGCGGGTACAATTAATATAATATATTCCTTTCTTCATCCTTATCTCTTTTAGTGTAAACATGCAAATAGTCCGTACGGGGTAGACCTAAACATTAAATAAATAAATATATATATATATATATATAACTTGATGGTTTTGAAGCAATGACCCCTGATACCTGCACCATTGAGCACGCGGACTCAATTTCACGCTCATATAGTTTGGTTTACTGGTGGTAGGGTGGTAGTGGTTCGATTCCAAGATCATGTGTACTGAACGATGTATTTTCCTAAATGTTTTTTCCTTCCTCCACGAGAATGCGGTTACATTAACTCTAATTTATGCCTTTATCATATCGGATCGCTATCTTTTATAGTTAAAAGAGTACAACCCTAGTGGGTAGTAAGACATGTCGGTGGATTAGAGTGAGTTGGTGTTTTTAGACTGTGCCTTTAGAACGTCTACGGCCTCGCCGTGGTCCCTCACCATGCTGTGAAGAGTGCCCAGGAGAACCATGGGCTGCGGTTCCTCCAACAGGACCTCCTCAGTAGCTCCTGAAGAGTCTACCGGCACCCCGCCACCCCCCGATGGATCCGACCACAACCATCACACCCCGTCTTTGCAGAGTCCGTCCGATTCTGTCCGGCTATCGTCCTCCTCGCCTTCCCTGGCGCCGCGCCGACCCGTAGGTGCGTGACCCGCATGACGTCACCTCTGTTAGCTGTGAGCGACACGAGTGCAACATTCTGATTTACATAGAAAGAGCCTTTGATAAAACACAAACATATTTTTTTTCAGCAAACATCAGTGTTGCACCCGGAAATTTTCTTTGGGGGAGGGTGGAGAGGGGTGGTGGTGGTAAGCAATCAAGGTTGTGCCTAGAATTAAATTTAAATTTATCTTTCCTCAGAATTTTTCTTAGAGAAGATTCTATAGAATATAATTGTGATCCTTTGCAGCAAATTTTTGAAAATTAATTCAAGGTATTGGGAGAAGGAGGCAACTGCCCTCTTCACCCCCCCCCCACCCTACCAGCCCCCCGGTGCTTCACTGGCCAATATTGATAATATGTTACTATATTATTAGTGTAGGTATTGATAATATATACAAAAAGTGACATCTCCAAATCACATGAATTGACGTTTGAATGTATGAAAATATAGCTAGTATCTTTTCTAAACTTCAGATAAGGCCCTTCCTGTGAAAATTTGACTGTAATTTTTTCTCTGAATTCTTTAATTGGTCAGGTTTGGGGATATCTAGTGAATATACCCCCCAAAAATATGTTTCTGGAAATAAACCCACGTTTTCCTTATTAAAAGTATGCGAGTGTCATCCGTAGGATAGTTACGTATATAGTTGGTTCGCGGTAACTTAGATCTTTTTGGAAAAAAACAATTAAAAGTTTATAAAAATGTGTTTTTTTTTTACTCATCCACCTAACAAATATGTGTTCTATGTTTGACAAGTGAAGTCAATTTACACACTTAGTTAAAGTTATATAAAAACGTACCCATCCCGATGGATAATTACAGAAAATTTTCAATTAACTTTTAATTGGTCGAAAAATGCCAAAGTTAGCTAAAACAGAATATACTCTCTAACTTTTCAAGGAAAAAATCTTATCTGACAGCTAGACAAGATAATAGATCTACTTTCACGTATTCATAAGTGAAGTCATGTGATCTGCAGCTGTCATTTTTGTTGGTTATAATCAATACCTTTAATACACAGTAACACTTATTAAAAAAACACTTCGTTGTTAGAATTGTCTAACTTGTCCCGATGACGGGGAGATTGGAGTTTGAATCCAGTTCGTGTGTATTAAGGGTGTTTTTTACTAAATGTTTTTCCACTCTCCCTCCACATAACTGTTGGCACACTTTATCTATATTTAACCTTCCTCATTCTCAACATATTATAGTAATTAGTTAAGGAATGGGTAGTATGACATTGTGAAAAAACTCTTATAAAATAGTAAAATATTATCATTGTTGGCTGCAATAAAAGAAAAGTCTGTGTTTTCTTACAATAAAAACCTTATAATTTTAACAACGTGTCATGGAAGTTCTGTTTGTTTTATATATAGCCCTGCCTATGGCATTCGAAGTTCCAGTTACAGAGGAAAGCCTAATACGTAAACACCCTCCAAAGAGATTTCAGAAACTTGAAGATCAACAGATGACAACTCCTCTCTCTAAAGAGATGTTGGATGAAAGACAGGCTGAAGCGCGCTCTAGGAGAATACAGGTTAGGTTATCTTTCATATGTTTACTTTATCTACAGTAGCTCCATGGCTTCTTTGGTGCTGAGTGACAGCTCACAGCTGACGGCTTTGAAAAGTTACCAGACCAAATTATGTATCCCTACTCTGAACCATATGATTTGCAAAATCATGTGTTTAGCAGCTGTCACTTTTGACAGTGATAATTTATAAAATACATAATTATTTGTAGTAAGGAACAATATGTATTCTATTAGATAAGGAAAGATGTCAAATTAAAAGATATGAAAAAGATAGAAATTAAATTACTAAAACAAATTATACTGACAATACTAATTAAGTGTATTATTTATGAAGAGTCAATGGACTGAGTGGCAGATTTGTTTACAACAGAAAATCAATTACAATCAACAACTGTGAGTGAAAGCAAATTATGTCATGAGAAAAAGTTTTTAATTAGGTTAAGAGTAATAAATTAAACCGTTAAAAACACATTAAAAATGTGAGTCGAAAAAGTACATGTGCATAAAACAATAAAACATATTAAAATACATGTGTTATAGACAATTAGTTAAAATAAAACAGGGTGTATAATATTGATAAACAAGATAAAATTATGGTTAGAAATAGAGTCAAGGTTTTGTATAAAAGTATTTAGTTGGTTTTTATAAAAAAAAAATTAAAAAATTATTCTATTCAGGATTTTATGTGATTACATTTAAACTACCCATAAACATATTAAGACAAGTGTAGATGAAATATGGGGTAGTATAGATAAAACTTATAATATAGTGTAGTAAGAAAAAGTCAAATGACACAGATTGGAGTTTTGTGAAAACAAAGAAAAAGTTTATATATAATTTGAAATCTATTCTTATCTGGGAGAATTTTAATTCCCTTGTTCCTTGAGAATGGGGGTTGTTTAGTCACAATTCCGACATGTTTCGGCGCTCGATGGCACCATCCTCAGGTCATAGAAGAATCCTGATATGAGTTCTTTGCACGAAGAATCGAGTGTCGGAATTGTGACTAAACAACCCCCATTCTCAAGGAACAAGGGAATTAAAATTCTCCCAGATAAGAATAGATTTCAAATTATATATAAACTTTTTCTTTGTTTTCACAAAACTCCAATCTGTGTCATTTGACTTTTTCTTACTACACTATATTATAAGTTTTATCTATACTACCCCATATTTCATCTACACTTGTCTTAATATGTTTATGGGTAGTTTAAATGTAATTACATAAAATCCTGAATAGAATAATTTTTTAATTTTTTTTTTATAAAAACCAACTAAATACTTTTATGTAAAGCCTTGACTCTATTTCTAACCATAATTTTATCTTGTTTATCAATATTATACACCCTGTTTTATTTTAACTAATTGTCTATAACACATGTATTTTAATATGTTTTATTGTTTTATGCACATGTACTTTTTCGACTCACATATTTAATGTGTTTTTAACGGTATAATTTATTACTCTTAACCCAATTAAAAACTTTTTCTCATGACATAATTTGCTTTCACTCACAGTTGTTGATTGTAATTGATTTTCTGTTGTAAACAACTTTGCCACTCAGTCCATTGACTCTTCATAAATAATACACTTAATTGGTATTGTCAGTATAATTTGTTTTAGTAATTTAATTTCTATCTTTTTCATATCTTTTAATTTGACATCTTTCCTTATCTAATAGAAGTGATAATTTAAGTATATACCTAAATGTTGACTGTCAGATGTCAGCTGTGAGCTGTTAGTCAGTAACAAAGAAGCCACGGGACTACTGTACTTATTAGTGACATAGACCACTCGACAAGCGATATGAAATATCACTAGGTGTACAGTGACCTGGAAATCATGGAAATGTCAGTGAATCTGCTTGGTCAGGGAAAATATATTGAAAATTAAGGGGATTTTTGTCAAATTTCTCAATTGTTTGCGTATTCACTAAAAATAAACGCAACTTTTTATTTACAATAATCAAAATAACATTTTTCTTCTAGTTTGTACTCACCACGAATCTCTTTTTAAACGTTAGTCCCAGTTGAGCATATGCAATCCCAATTAACAAGGTCAAAATGGGATTTTCATGTCAACTTTCCACCTCCTCTATCGCACGAATTTAGACAAAGTTGAGTCATAGTTATGCGCATGCGTGAGAATTCGATTACGTTGTAGGAAGAAGAAACTAAAAAAGGATGTCTCTCACAACCATGTTAAACAGTACCATAATAGTGAAAGGCGATTTTTAATGTATCATTATGATATAATTGAAATCAAGCTTCTGTTGATTGCTCCCAACAACTCATCGCTTTAATCCTAAAACCTTTAGCACCTTCATAGAGTGACACAATTTTTAAATGTCTAAAAGAATATTGATTATTACATTAAGTTGCAATCTTAATAAAAATGATGTTTGTAATATACTTTATATATATATATAATATAAATATATTATATATATATATAAATATATTATATATATAATATAAATATATTATATATATAATATAAATATATATAATATAAATATATTATATATATAATATATATATATATATATATAATATATATAATATAAATATATATATATAAATATATATATATATATAAATATATATATATATAAATATATTATATATATATAAATATATTATATATATATATATAAATATATTATATATATATAAATATATTATATATATATAAATATATTATATATATATAAAATATATTATATATATATAAATATATATATATAATATATATAAATATATATATATATAAATATATATATATATATATAAATATATTATATATATATAAATATATTATATATATAAATATATTATATATATATAAATATATTATATATATATATAATATATTATATATATATATAATATATTATATATATATATATATATATATTATATTATATATATTTATATATATATATATAATATTCTATATATATATATATATAATATATATATATATATTATTAATTATATTAAAATTATATATATATATATATTATATTATATATATAATATATATAATAAAAATTGGCTACGAAAAAACTGAAAAAGTCAGGAAATTTTAAAATATAGTTTGTATGGACACCCTGTCATTAAAAACATTATATCTTAAACCACGCAAGGGCTGTTTTTATATATTGTGTTTCCCCTCCCTGATAAACGCCGTGAGATGTAGTTGACGGCAATTCCTTGAACATAATTGTATGACATATTGCATTAAAATGGTTGCAGGGGATTCAAGCTCTACAGTCTACACAGATGAGTGAGATATTTGATCTAGTGATTTAATCCAAAGAAGAAAAATACTTTGCGATCTACTACAGAACTATATGCTTATATTGTTTGTTTCATTGGTAAAAAATCATAAGCCATTTTGGGATTTAATAGTAAAATTATATTGAACATAAAGACTTATTGTCTTTTCACACACTGAAACTGAATTTTTCAAATACATTTTATTTAATTTCCCTGAAAAAGGTTTTTTCTCATCAAACACTTGACTCTGAAGTTTATTCATGACGTCACATAATCTTAGGATAATTTGTTGAATGAGAGATCATTATTACTTTGTCATAAACAATGGCAGGTTCGTAAATGGTCATCAGTCAGACAACTTCAATATTTCGATTTACTAATGTTGATTTGAGAAAAATCTACAAAACTTTTCTTTCATTTAATATATTCTAATCGATTGACCAAACTAGTGGCCGTGGTGTCGACTGGTAGATCACGACCGACTGTTTGGCCACCCCTGGTCTACAGCATTGTCTTCCGACTAAACGAGTTGCACCCAGGCTTGATTAAATAAGTTACTGGTTTTGTAATAAAGCTCAGAGTAAATTCAAACGTTTTGTGATTTTTTGCAAGTTTACAGCTCAAGACTTTTATTTTTATTTAATACAGTCAAACCACCTTTATAAACAAAAAACCTGTTTTTTTTTCTAAAATTTTCTTTCTTCCAAAATCCTACTATAAATTGAATTATCTAAATATTAAGATTTTTGTTTATAAACTTTATAATAATTTTTAATTGCTTGCAGAACAATTTATACTAATGGTTTATTTTACAGATTCTAACGCAAAGGGTTCAGTCTGCCAAACAACGCGTGCCTAAGAAACGTATGGACAATGGAGACGTGAGCCCGGTGAGATTTAATAGTAACAATAATAATATTTGAAGACCTTAGAATTATAAGTGAGCAATCTATCATTTTCTTGTTTTTTAGGAGAGCAGAAATAAAGTTTAGTTTTGCAGTAAATTTTTATTTAATGTAGTTATCTACTATATGACATAATTTACATGTTTTTTGAGGATTCATAAATTACTTAATTAAACAAAATACACATTAAGAATACAAATACATTATGAAAAAAAAAACTAAATTGGTCTTGTCAAAAGTTGACTGCACAGGATTAGAAGTGGGCTAATTTCAAAAAGCATAGTATTCAAAGTGAGCTTTGTAGAACGGTGTACTTATACAATGCACTTTATTATATATCAAATCAATATTAATCTACTTTCATGTCATATTCATAAAAGAAATGCTTACTGTCCTTAAAAAAAACAGGTATGTAATTACAATGATTTTAAATACTAGATGTGTTTTTGTTTTGTGTGTCATGTGATTGTGAGCAGCATTCCTATTGGCTGCTTGGCTCAAGGCCCACTTATAATTCTTACAAAGTAGTTGGGTCTAAATTTTAAATTAACTTTTGCAGTATTTAAAGTTGACCTGGTGTTCTAAGAGGTAAGATGTCGGACTTCTGTGCTGGGGGTTCGGAGTTCAATCCTCGGTCCCGGCACAGATTTATCTGATTACCAAACCTTTCCTCCACCTCTGACAAGACATCTTGTGAATGTGGGGAATGCCAGGCCTCCGCCGTGGTTCGGATTCCACGTTAAACTGTAGGTCCATTTCATCTCACAATAACCCTACCATTACACATTAGCGTAAGTACGTATAACCCGAACGGGTAGTAAGACGCAATAATACAATAGAATACTACAATAATATTATAGTATTTAAAGTGGTTTTACAGCCATTTCAATGGCAGGTTTGAAATTCCCGCACAAAAGTACACCAAATGGCAAAAATCCTCATTTTTGCCAAAATGGTCGATATACCACTTATAATTCTCAGGTCCTTCACTTGAGACCATATAATAATAAAGGCCCAGATCCATCTCTGGTAAGACAAATTGTTTGCAATGTATTATAACTCCTTGTATGGGCTAGAGAAAGTTGTTACTTTTATCAATCTGTTTCAGTTACATTTGTGGCTCTGACAAATATGAAAGTGGGAGAGGTATGAACGAAACTAATAATAACATTCAATATACAGCTGGTGTCTGTGATGGAGTGAAGGTGTCGCTTGTAGGGTCAGTTGGTGTATGAACGATACTAATAATAACATTCAATATACAGCCAGTCCCTGTTATTGAGTGAAGGTGTCGCTTGTAGGGTCAGTTTGTGTATGAACGATACTAGTAATAACATTCAATATACAGCCAGTCCCTGTGATGAATGGAGTGAAGGTGTCGCTTGTAGGGTCAGTTTGTGTATGAACGATACTAGTAACAACATTCAATATACAGCCAGTCTCTGTTATTGAGTGAAGGTGTCGCTTGTAGGGTCAGTTTGTGTATGAACGATACTAGTAATAACATTCAATATACAGCCAGTCCCTGTGATGAATGGAGTGAAGGTGTCGCTTGTAGGGTCAGTTTGTGTATGAACGATACTAGTAACAACATTCAATATACAGCCAGTCTCTGTTATTGAGTGAAGGTGTCGCTTGTAGGGTCAATTGGTGTATAAACGATACTAGTAGTAACATTCAATATACAGCCAGTTCCTGTGATGAATGGAGTGAAGGTGTCGCTTGTAGGGTCAGTTTGTGTATGAACGATACTAGTAATAACATTCAATATACAGCCAGTCCCTGTGATGGAGTGAAGGTGTCGCTTGTAGGGTCAGTTTGTGTATGAACGATACTAGTAATAACATTCAATATACAGCCAGTCCCTGTGATGAATGGAGTGAAGGTATCGCTTGTAGGGTCAGTTGTTGTATGAACGATACTAGTAATAACATTCAATATACAGCCAGTCCCTGTGATGGAGTGAAGGTGTCGCTTGTAGGGTCAGTTTGTGTATGAACGATACTAGTAATAACATTCAATATACAGCCAGTCCCTGTGATGGAGTGAAGGTGTCGCTTGTAGGGTCAGTTTGTGTATGAACGATACTAGTAACAACATTCAATATACAGCCAGTCCTTGTGATGAATGGAGTGAAGGTGTCGCTTGTAGGGTCAGTTGGTGTTTACATTTTGGTAGGCCTAGCATACTTATGTGCACTAGTACCGTCTGGCTCATTGAGGAAAGTAGCGTGAAACTTCCTTGCTCCTCATTACCTTAGAACGCCTCTTCAGTGCTGACTAGACTTTACAGCTGACGGTGGAACCGTTGAGGATCCAACCACCTTTAGGGTTGTGTATTATTTATACATCATAATAAATAACTTTATTACTTGTAGGACATGTTAACGTGGGAGGGGGAGGGCGCCTCGGTAAGCAAGAAATCACCACGAAGACGTTCAACTCTATAGCAATATTTAATTCTACAATGCGTTATTTTAAAATATGGTTCACGCTAAAATAAAGTCAAAAGATTTCAACGGGGCTCTTTTTCCTTAACAACCATATATTTTGACTTTTATGAAAAATAACTCTAGATTTAGCGTTCCTCTAACAAATACAGAAATTTATTGGTAGTATCACAACATAATATTTTAAGATATTTGAAAACTAGCTGTGGGCTTTATTATTTATATTGAGATAAGAAGTTCTATATGCATAATAACCGAAAGAGCAGTGAAACTCGGTTTTAAATAAACAAACAAAATTAACAATAAATGTACGTCTTTTTTTTAAAGGCTACAATGGTAACAATGATTTGAGTTGTTTCATTTTGGAATCAAATGTTTCATGTATGAAAGATTCAACCTGAATATTTTCACTCTGTGGGCTTTAGCTAAATCGGTAGCGTGTTTGCCTATTGAACTAAGGGTCCTGGTCTCGATTCCTGGCACGGACAAAAAATGTATCATTGTTGAAATGTGTGTATACCCTTTCACATTGAGAAACTAACTGGCGGGGACTGGATGCTGTGCCTGTCCTAGTATTAAGTTATATTATAAGGCATATTAAGATAGGACTGGCCTAGCAAGCTGGTAATGGAAAAATATATGGCTTGAATAAAAAACTGATTTAGGTCACAGACTGGTAATTGTAATGTATGTAAATTTTGTGTGATATGTTTAGTGGAGTATCTTTTCAGGTTGGAGCTATTTTCAGCCTATTTGTTTCTTTTCCCGAGTAGAACAGAATGTATTCAAATCTAAATAGAGGCCTACTGTTCGATCAAACAGTTTTGTTTCGGCTAGCCTGGCTTATTAAAGCTGTTCTCACAACTCTCTTGATTATTCTTTAAGGCATTTTTTTAGAGAGGAAAAACCCAATTTTCGATCTAGTACAATTTTATACAAAATTCGAAAAAAATTGTTTAGAATAAAGTTTGAAACATAGAAGAACACCCACAAAATAAAAACAACATAAAAATATTATTTAAATTGAAAAATGACATATGGCCATGGGAATCGATCCCGGGATCTTTGGATTAGTAAGGAAATGCCCTAACCACTGAGCTATCCAGGAATCATCCCATTCCCAGGGTTATTCTTCATATATATTCAAAGGCAGCGTCTGTGATGGACGTGCGGAAATCGTCAGTTACATAAGTGTGATCAATTAAGTTCATGAGCGATAAAATAATGCAGTCATCTTCGACTCAGTAGTTGGCTTAATTCTGACAAATGTACAATGACAGTTGTACAAATGCGCATTTTATAATGAATTAAATAGCCAAGCTATTATATTTGTCAATTATGGTTGTAGACGCATCTAAATATCATATTATTTAAACTAGCCCCCTTCCCCCTAAAAAAAATTGTAAATAATCCTGTAAAACAAAGCTTCAAATCATCCATCATGTCAATATAAAAACAAAACTTTTTTACTTTTTTTGTTGTTGAAAATACAGTTCTACCATCACTGTATAGCCCCCTCCCTCCTATTTTCATTTCATTCCTCTTTCCTCACCCCTACCCCCCACCCCCTTCACCAACCCCACTTTCCCTTCAACAACCTTTTTTTTCCAACGACTATATAATATACTATTGACAGTTTTATGAGGAATAAATTAAATTTTCAAAATAAAATATAGCCTATGATACTCGCTGATAATATAGCTTTATATTGGCGAAAGAATTTTTAAAATCGGTCCAGTAGGTTTTGAGTTTATCCATTACGAACAAAAAAACAAAAAAACAAATCTTTCCTCTTTATAATATTAGTATGGATATGGATTGAAAAAGACACCTAGACACGGGAATAAAACCCGGGACCTTTGGATTAGTATGCCAATGATATAACCACTGAGCTATCCAGGAATCGTATTGTGTGGAAATAACCGTAACTACAAAATATAATACTTTTGCTATTTAATTCATAACCTAATATTTCTAATTAATATGGCCACATAATATGGTCTAATCTTCTCTATGGGATATGTTAGATTATTTACAAGCGTGACCTTTGTATAAAAATATCGTATACTTTGTCAGCACAAAAATACAAACTACGAGTGGTTGAGCGACGTATTGATAGATCAATGGAAGATGTTTTTGTTATTATTGGAGGATTTATACAATGATACCTTTAAGGTATCTACAGGCTTAGTTCTTAAACCTAAATGGTTAAAAAATACAATTTATTGAAGCCAATTTAACTTTTTACTTCAACACTTTCATTGATTAGCAGGAAGATAGGTTGCATTATTGGGGGTGACGGAACGAATACATTTCCAATTTAAATTATAAAATAAAATAAAAAATTATAAATTGTACCAACTGAATAATACAAAATATTTTATAACTGAAATAATTCATTCAAATATTTTAAAAATGTTACTTTGATTATTGATGTATTGCTTCAAACATAGGTTTTCCAATTTTCTGAATAAAATAATTGATTGTTTATTTTACGGTACTAAGACCAACACATTTGAGCAGATTATGGGGAGTGGCTGGGTAAGGTCATGTCCTCCTTTCAATTCACCCCCCCCCCCCCCCACTCCCTACAGCTACGTATCTTGTGAGCAAGCATATGTCTGACTCCTTAGCTCAGGTGGTAGCGTGTATGTATATTTAGATAAGTGTCCCGGGTTCGATTACCACCGTGGCTGAAAAATGTTTCATTGATGTAAATCTGGGTTAACCTTTCACTGGGATTAATTAACGGCTGGGTGTGCTGGATGTAATATATGTTCTAGATTTAAGTTAGTTTGTAAGTCGTGTGCAGATATAATCAATCAGTTAAGAAAGTGCACGTTAAATAGGTCAGATAAATGAAAGAATTATGAAAACACTTCCATCCTATATTAAAGTATGTGGCACTGCGGAAAATAGCCCTGTTGTGGCGCCTTCCTTGTACACATCACCAGGTATTGTCAAGGTAGTCTAACCTCGAAGGTTGCGGTGGGCAGGACATGCAGCGCGAATGGAAGATTCTAGAACCTTGTTTATAGTATTGACTGGGGAACACAATCGGAAGAGATTAGTGGGAAAACTTTGACCCAGATGGGAGGATAACATTAGTATGGACCTGAAAGCTATAGGAGGTAATGAGATGGACTGGATAGTACTAGCTCAATATAACGATATGATGTAATGAGGTGCACTGGATAGAACTAGCTTGAGATAGTGATAGGGTGTAATAAGTTGGACTGGATAGAATTAGCTTGAGATAGTGATAGGGTGTAATAAGTTGGACTGGATAGAACTAGCTTGAGATAGTGATAGGGTGTAATAAGTTGGACTGGATAGAACTAGCTTAATATAAGGATATGGTGTAATGAGGTGGACTGGATGTAACTATATCAAGATAAGAATATGTTGTAATGAGGTGGACTGGATATAACTAGCTCAATATATGGTGTAATAAGTTGTATGGGATAGAATTAGTTTAAGTTAGGGATAGGGTGTAATGAGGAGGACTGGATAAAACTAGCTCAGACAAGGATAGGTTTTAATTTGGTGAACTGGATAAAACTAGTTCAAGATAGGGACAGGCCGTAATGAGGTGGACTGGATAGAACTGCATCAAGATAGAGATAGGGTGTAATGAGGTGCATTGGATAGAACTAGATCTAGATAGGGATAGGTGGCGTAATTTTTCAAGTGTGTCAATGAACCTTAGAGTTTCTAATGCCATAGAGTAAGTAAGTAAGGTCATTATTAGACTAAATACTCACCATTTACTAGTCTAAATATGACAATCTTGTGATGATTATTTTGTGTGTTAATTTCAGGAGGACGATGTGATCGAGACGATGAACCGTGAAAACTCTTCCGTTGAGTTGTAAATAAATCAATCTGGTTTCAAGTAGAACGAGTTCTTTCAATAAAAAATTAATCACTTTTGAAACAATGTTGGTGTATTAAAAAAAAAAAAAATCAAATATGCAACTTTATTGATAATGCGTATTCCAGGTATAAGGTGTATTATGTGTTTGATGGGAAAAAAATACTGGTTAGCTTTTAAATAAAGTAGAATGGAAAAATATGTTTTTGTTTAAGCATTTCCTTGTTTGTTTCAAATTAAAATAATCTTACTAACAAAACTATTTATGATAAATAAATATATTGTTTGTTTGTTTGCTGAATCGTGTCTGTGTACGGCTGCCGTAACTCCTCTTTAAGAGTTTCGTACTCGAAGTCTCTCTTCTTTCCCCGGCCTCACTGGCACTGCTTAGGCAACCCGCCGTGCGGGCTCTTGTTTGTACGTGCACGAGATTTTCGGTAGAGGACAGAGGTTTGATTCTGTCCTGTGACAGGACTGGACTAGTTACTGAGTTCTCTAACAGAAAGGCTGGGTTATTCTCTTGTGGGAGCATGGGTGGGGGTCAACGTGTGACCTATACCAGGAAAGTGGTGCCTTTTGCGTTGGACTTGTGCTATTTTGAACTGGCTCTGTTCACTTCGATGTAACTCTCTCTTTTGATTAACGATTCATTCGTTTTGTGTACTGTCTAATGTAGCGCTGCTATTTGACAACTATATTGAGTACTAGCCCCCTTCCCCGTAAAAAAAATGGTAAAGAATCCTCTAAAACAAAAAAACAAACCTTCAAATCATCCATCATGTCAATATAAAAACAAAACTTTTTTTACCTTTTTTTTAAAAAATACAGTCCTACCCTCACTGTATAGTCTCCTCCCTTTTTTTTTATCTTTTATCCTCCCTTCTATTTTCATCTTATTCCTCTTTCCTCACCCCCCCCCCCCCTCCCGCTTCAACAACCTCACTTTCCCTTCAACAACCTTTTTTTCCAACGACTATATAATATACTATTGACATTTTTATGAGAAATAAATTAAATTTTCAAAATAAAATATAGCCTATGTTACTCGCTGTTAATGTAGCTTTATATTGGTGAAATAATTTTTAAAATCTGTCAAGTAGTTTTTGAGTTTATCCATTACAAACAAAAAATCAAATCTTTCCTCTTTATAATATTACTATAGATGTTGGAGGGTGGTGAGGCTTGCATCTTCTTTAAATTTACGGTAAACATCTGCCAAACAAAATTAATGAAGTAATTAAGTGGTGTGGAATAATCTAAGTGTTATCTGTTTCCTTGTCCCATTACTCCTTTATGATATCCAACACTTAACTCCTTGCCGTCGTAATAACACATCGTGTTTCTCACAACGACTCGTTATCCATGAGTATGATACCATAGTACCTAAACATGTAAGAATGAAGTAATCCAAGTAATCTTTACAGTGTTGGATATCATAAAGGAGTAATGGGACAAGGAAACAGATAAGACTTAGATTATTCCACACCACTTAATTACTTTATTAATTTTGTTTGGCTGATGTTTACCTTAAAATTTTATTATTATTTTTTTACAACTAATTTGAACTCAAAACATTGCTTTGTACCATACTATATTTTATACCTTAAATGTTTTTGTATCAACATTTTAACGTGTCAACATATATTTTAAACTGGTCAACAACTCGTGTATCGTCTAATTGATGATGCATTATTAATTGTATATAAATGTTCATATCTGACAATATGTTTTTTCACCACAAGCAAATTTTAATCATGCATTTTGATTTGTAATTTCACTTAATCTTCTAACAATTTAGCAACTGCTTAATCTATAAATTTAATTTTTATATACATTTTTAGAGCAATCTATTTAAGTCTTAACTTTTAACTTTATTTGTAAGATGTTGTTGGTGTGACAAGTTCGGGGTTTTAGACCCCCCCTTAATAATAGTAGGTCTACTGATGTTAACGGGTGGGGTATTTGGTTGATACCCACAACAATTGGATGGGCCCTGGGTTAAAATTGTGCCTAAATTTGGTGAAGGAAACGAGCTGCAGAAGGTGCACGCAAAAGGGGGATATGAGGCAGGATAGCAACACTTTTTTTTTCTTATGTGTTAGTCACATAATAGTTAGATATTAATTGATTGTATTAACTGGTAATGGATTTTTGTTTCCTCTTAAAAAGTATATTTAATCATGGCCATAAATAATAGTTCTGTATAAATAATTATACCTCTTAATTTTATTTTACGAAATAATGTATCATTTTAGGGCACAATAAAATAATACTTGGAGTGTATCTGAGCGTGGTTAATGAGAAAAAATGTTCAGATATATTTATGTCCTCAACTTGCATAAAATTTGTAGATGTATAGAATTCCAGTCAAATAACTTTTGATATTCATATTTTTATACGTCCTGTGCCTTAGTTTACCCCAGGACCGACAATTTTAAATGAAAACATGCAATATGTATAAACATGTTATCACATTTAATTTTTCTTAGAGGAATTAAAATTGCAAACATTCATTTATTTTACGTTTTTTAATGTGTACATGTATATTGAAAAGACAAAGCATGACTATAAAGCAATATTCAACAGACAATTAAGATTGCCTTTTATGATTTAAAAAAAATGTGACACATATAGAACATAAGAAGCTTTCTTGAGAACCATCTATATTAATATCTGAAGCTGTTATCTAGAAAACTAATATGAAATATTAATACACCTAATAACATTTTGTTTTGGTTAGTTTTGGTGAGGGATCTAATAATATTTAAAGGTTTTAATGCTTTAAGTAAGTTAGACTAGTTATATATTAAATATGTTTAAATCATGTTTAAATATAGCTCCATTTGATTGTCAATAAGCAAAAATATTTCGGCTATTACTAATTATTTATCAAGAAGTTATTTGTAGTTATATATTTTTCGAGTTCACGGCACATGTAAAACAATGGATGAATTATTAAGTGTATGATTATGTTTATGATTAAAATTATTTGTGTACTTATGTTAGTGGTTATAAATGTTAAGGATAGCACCTTAAATATATAATATATATTTTCATATCTTATTTTACGAATTATAAAAAACCATTATGTTTAATAGAAAAGGTTATCTTTGACAAGTAGGGTTTTACCCGTAGTGTTTTTAGATGGGTATAGAAAAGTTTTTTTTAGGAAGATTTATATTTAGAAACATTTTCATTTAAAAAACAACAATTTATTAACATCATTTACAAACTTATTTTTCTTTGTTTTAATAAATATAATATATATGTATATATATATATATATGGAATAAATTTTACAAAATGTTGTACCTAATGTGCGTTTTCAAGGTTACTTTCTTTTCATTAGAAATTATCTATTCTATTATGACTCCAAGTTTATATGTAAAATAAAAATATTAATGGATGACACAAAGTTTAGGGTGAATTAAGTGATTTCACTTTCATAACAAATACTCACAGAACACTTATTAGAGACATGGGATACATTCAATTAAATATTCAGAGATATTAATTTACTTAAAATTCATATACACAGTCTGGTCAAATAAAAGAGGATCATTTGATTTCAATAAAAATGTACAGTATAGGTACAGGTACAGTTATTATTAATTACCAAGCTTAAACAAAATTGAAATTCTATGTTTACTGATTAACTTCATCCGATTAAAAACACATGGATTTTATATGTCTTACAATATAGTTTCATCAGTAATTTCGTAAAATTAAATACACACGAATTATTTTAAAATTATTAGAGCTAAGGTTTATTTAATATTTTAGAAAATATATAAATATACCAATTGGAAATTTAAAATAAAATAAATATATTATATCCATGACATTATATATAATTACTAAACAATACCATATACAAAAATATATCATATTGTAAAAAGTATTTGTAGAATTGATTCGTTAGTAGATTACTATTAGGAAAAAAAGTTGTTACATTAATATATTTCTAAATTGTGTACATAAATAATTATGTGAAAAAGAAGCAATACAATAACATATTTAATGTTATTCAAAAACTCAAAACTTTGAAAGTTTTTTATTTTTAATCAATACTTTTGTAGGTGACCTTAACTCCTGCTAAAACCAATTATTTCACCTGTGTAGTATTTGTTCTTACTATAACTTCAATATGATCGTTTTGAAATTAAAACAATATTTAACAAATGCCAACATTTAACTATTTTTATTTAACATTTATTTCTAAAAATGCAATAAGCTATTTCTTAAGTCACCGTCAATTACATGTGGCCAGCTAATCTAGATATTTCTATAAATCATAGTAACTAAACTAATGTTTCTACTTGTGTTTTGTTTAAGTCACATCTGCCAACAACAAAAACAAGTAGTAACATTACATATCACATTTTAAACAATTAATGAAAATATTGCTCAGATTTCTGAAGACAATAACCCAGTTGATTACAATTAAATTGAACAAAACAACTGACGCATTAGAATATTACTGTGAGCAAAATTATAGATTTTCGTTGGTTTCTTCGTTTGAAAATAATTAAATCCTAATAACGGTAAGTAATAAATTCAATTTTTTATGTGATTGCCTATTTTTTTATAAAATTTTGTCCCTTGCTGGTAAATAGAAAATTACTGAAAGTATCGCTTGACATTAATATGATTTGTTTGGGAAACTAGGAACAAAGTATTTATTGTGTGAATGTGTGATAATTAATAAAATAATATTAGCAAAAGATACAACATACAAACACAACTAATCAAAGTAATTTTGTGTCATAAAATTTAAAATAAAATTACAAAATAGCAAACTGGAAAAGTGTTAAAGAACCACATTTATCAAGTCTAAAAAATATTATGTGTTACACTATATAATATATTATATATAAGTTATGTTAAATATACATGAGCACGTAAATAAAAACCAAAAAAGCTACCATAACTGAATAATGTTGGGCAAATACATTTCACATATTTAATTAAATATATTATGGTATTTTTTTATTTAAAAATAATACTTATTATTTAGAGGGTTTTGTAAATATGTTGGTATCCATAAGGCAGGAGTCACACATGCAACTATAAATTGTGCAATAGTTTTGCAATAGTTTGATTGCATGGTGACTACAATGGGTTTATATGACAGCGTGCACATATGCAACCTATATCCAACTAAAGTTTGACCAAACAAACAGTTTGTGTTTTGGCACAATCTAATCGATTGCGCGACCTTGTGCAACAGATTTGTGTTATACTTGTTTAAACAGATGTGAGCACAATTGCAACCAACGGTTGGATCAGTGAAGTATTTATTGGTTGCTTGTCACGGAAACATTCTCCTCTCCAGTGTGGCAAGGTAAAAAAAAATAATTTATTTTTATTAATTAGTAAATCAAAATTATTAGTTAGATTTAAACTAAATTACAATAATTAAATTAAATTAAATTAAATTTATGAAACTGTCTTTTCACCAAACGTTAGGTAGTGATTGGATGTACTCAATATCACCTCTTTATTCTAAATGTTTTCCTTCTTCTCATCTTAAGAACACACATCACAGCTAACTCATTGAAAGCCATGTTTAAACTGATAAAATTAAGTTGCACTGTTTGATGTTGTCCATTCACGGTAGGAATTACTCTCTGAAAGGTTCTTTTTCCTACCAATATCCCACTATATAATATATTTCTGGTAGGGTAAAAGGCCTTTCAGAAAACAATTCCTACCGTGAACAGATTTTATGTGTGCATGGTTGGCCCATTGTTGGATCAACCTGCTGTGCAACTACTCCACAACCGATAATTGCATGTGGGCCACCTGTCTAAAGGACCATAAAGTATACAACATATAAAAGTTTAAACATATTCCACAAATAAAATATTTTTCTGCGAAGTAATTTGATAATGGAATTCCCTAATATTTTATTTTAAAAAAATAGTAAAGAATTATAATTTAAAGTCCCATTTACTAGTTGATACTTTATAACATTAATATATTATTTGAAACATAATCACTCATATTATTTATTCTAAACAAAGTAACTTTAATATAATCCCATAGTATTCTGTACCTCAAAGCTTATTTAGAAAAATGTATAGACACATTACTAAAATGGCTGTTATTAATGACAAAATAAACTATTTTAAAATATGTTTGCTAGAACAATTTCTAGCTTAAAACTTTAAAGAAAATAATTAGTCATTTAATACACCACTGGGAAATGAATTCTGCTATAAATTTAACTCTAATTTGTCTTAAAAATTATTTAATACTACAAAATACCAGTACGTATAACAATGGATAGCAGTAAAAATTGTATTTATATTACATACCGTGTAACATAATTTAAGTAATTTAAGCCACTTAAATAATATTTTTTATTTATTTACAAAGCACTTGTCGAATTTAAGGTGGTAAAAAGCATTATGGTTAATTAGTTACGTTCAATAAATTAAAGTCAAATCGTGAACACTATATATTTATAAATATTTCCATTTATATCATCCAATCATGCTTAATTGGTGCATGTTAAAAACTAAGGATAAAAATAAATACACGGTTTATTTTTATTTACATTAATAGAATTTTGGAGTCAATGATAAATCGAACATGTGTCTCCTGGATTACAGCCAGTCATCCAGAGGACATAGGCTCTAGTTTTGACATCTTAAAAGTTATCAAACTACAACTTGATACAATAACATTCAGTAACGTGGTGTGAAATGTCGCCAGGGCAAGCAGAGCGTGTTAAAACTATTCTTGTAATATGTTCTCTCCCACTATGTCCCCATTTAACCAATTATACATTGACTCTACTATACAACACTCACATGGGAATGTTGATAGTTTGCTTATAAGTGTTCTACTGAATGATGAAATCATATCACCAGCTTTGGTGGCCGCGTTGTCTAACGCGCTACACGGGTGTTAGATTAGACTGCTTAAGATGAGGAGATCGTGGTTTGGTTCCGGTCGGGTGCACTGAGGGTTTTTTTTTATAAATGGTTTACCACTCTCGCTCCATGCAAACGGGGTGCACGTTCTCTAAATTAAACCTTCCTAATCCCTAACCCTTTAGTGTAATTAATACATAAGCATTTAATCCGAACGGGTAGTAAAACACCGTGCTAGATATAATTATAGTACTATAAAGCCACATGGCTGACTCACTCACTGACATTAATGTTTACCCACTTCCAGATGAGTTATAAACTTGAAATTTGATATACTTATAGATTTTAGCATATAAACGGAAAAATTTCAAAAAGCTGAAAATTTTAATTTGTAACCCCCGAAAAAAATAAATGGTGGAGCAACTTTAAAGTCGGTGCGGACCTTTCTTTGGGGGTCTCTTGTGGCTAAACGGTAACCGGTAGCCCCCAACGAACAAATCGAGTATGTATGTATATATATATATATATATATATATATATCACAGGTAGCGTTTCAACTAACTCTGCTTACCCTGGCAACACTCCACCACACACCACTGGTGGTAACATTTTATTTACTCAATCTCACCTAAGAAAATGTTGGAATAACTTGATCATATGTCTACCATCACCAGTTTACTCATCACTTGGAATTAGAAGGGGGGAAACAACAGTTTCTCATTTTACTCGGAAACATAATTGGAAATTATATGGGCTTGTAATGACATAGTATACAATACAGCTATTTTTTAGGTCAAGCTTATAATTTTATTGAGTCATTTATTTATTTTAATTGCTTATTTAACAATGTTTGAAACTATATAAACATATATTAATCTCATAGCTTTGAATAAAAGATTTATTATAATTAAAAAGCTAATCGGCAACCTACTTTACTTTGGGTTGTGATTTATATATCCATATATAAAATACATTAAGTATTTATTATAAAGCCGAAGATAAATATTTTACTGATTTTTTTTAAAAGTTAACCAATTTATATTTTTGTACATAGAATGTGATGCTTTAGATACTTGATCAATTTAATCCACATAAATAAATATTTACACCTTAAATTATCAAATCACTTCGAAAAAAAATGATTTAAAGAAATTGTTGATATAAAAATATAATAAAAACTACTAAAACTAAACATCATGGACTCAGTAGCCAGACAAATATATTACACTTGATTATAATCTTAAAACATTTCATCACAATTAGGCTACTGCCACAAAGTACATAGCCAAGTTAATTAGATAAATAAATTTATCATAAAAAATCACATTTACAAAAGGATTTTAATCCTTTACACACAATTCAGATGGAACCAAATATATCAAGTTTAACTATCGCACTAATCTCTTATGTTCTACATAAGCTTTCTTCATCACTAGAACAATTTCACGCTTTTCAAGAATTTAACTATCCTTTCAAATACAACATTAAATTAATACTAGTAAATTATTGCAGTTATGGATGCAGATTATCTCGCAAAAATATATTAATTCTGTATTGGGAAAATCTCTGTAGAATGAGGCTTCCCCTCGATTTTATAGTTCAATGTGTTTACTCGTCAAAGGCTTTCAACTTTCTATAGATTTTGAGCTTTCAGTGTTTAATTTCAAGCAAAACGTATATTATTTTTACCCCTCACATCAAGTTATTACATTTAAAACTACTTACCTTCCAGATCTATATTTTTTACGCCATATCATTCATGTAAGAATTGAGTTGGTTATTATTTTCAACCAAAGATAAATATTTTATTTACAATAAAAACACAAATCATGGTTTCCATGGAGATGTAAACAAAGAATGGTTCTATAGATGAGCTACTGCGCACACAGCAGAAAAGTTGGAAATTTGCTAGGAAAATAGGGTTTTCTTTGGAAGCTGATATTTTTACCAACATCCCGGAACCCAAACCTTTATAATGAGTGTTTGATGGTCAAAATAGGTTGAACCATTATCTCATAATTTCAATTAGCAAAAATGTGCTCATCAAATTATTTACAAGATTATCATAAATATTTGAAATCACAACAAGAACTATAATGGTGCTAACTTACCAAATTACCTAATTAAAAAAATGAAAACAATTATTTTGCAAGATAATATTCGTATATTAATTAGAATGTTTACCTATTCAACCATAAACTAGTTCCTTATCAACATGTATATGTAAAGTACTTTAAAAATTATATTTTCTATGTGTTAAAAGTTACATTTTTCTCTTGTAAAATTACTGGCGTATATTGATCAGTGGATTTATTGATTCATAAATGACATAAGTGTAACAATCTCTGGTCGTATCTAACCTTATTTATATAAGTATAATTAAGTATATCTACTACGACATAGAGAACCACAAAAATCAAAATAGAGATTTTAACTGGATCGTTTGAGATTTACTTGAACTTAATTATGTATCCTAATGTATCCTCTATTTATGTCTGTGTTTTAGATTGAGGAAGATTCAAAAACATAAACTTAGCTTCTTAAAAAAAATGTGCTTTGGCATAAAACAAGTTTCTTCAGTATAAATATTCGAAGCTTAAATACACGTTTATATTAAATTTTTACCATTAGTAATGTTATGTAAACTACAAATTAGTGTTTACATGAAAATTCTGCGTTGGTTGAATTGCATACTGTGATATTTTCTTGAGCCATCAGCTTAAGCCAAAATATGCTAAGAATTTTTGAAAAAAAAAAAATGTATATTTATAGTCTAAATATATAAAATATATATTAAACTCAGATCTGCTTCGAATTGTATAATGTAAGAGCTAACAGAACCCTATTTTTGAATAAAATAACATTTAAACATAAATAAACATACAGTAAATACTTTTTAATAGTTCGTTTTCTAGTAAAATTAATTATTTTTATTGGTTGTCTGTTGTGTGTAAAGGATCTCTTAATGTTCTGTGTTAGCTACAATCATCACAACATTTGGGGAACACATAACTTATTGATAAGACACATACAGTGTTACACTAGACAAAAAAATATATGTATGAAATAAGAGAAAGTGGAACAAAATAACCATTGTTATGTATTATTATTATAAATATAATTACAGTAAAACCCCGCTATGCCAAACCCCAGTATACCAAAACTCCGGATAATCCTAACACATTAAAAAAAAAAAAGGGAAAAAATTAAGTCAAATGAAATATATTTTATTGATAAATAACTGAAAGTTCCAATAATAAACCGTGGTAATGTTGTTGTATTAATATTTACATGCTGTTGTCAATTCAATGAGTTTTCATGTAACTAGAAATAATTACACTATTACAAAAATATATATAATATATATGTAAATCTACAGTCCATATTAATTGTTACACACCCTTTCAATTAATTTAAATTTATAAAACTCCTTCAAATGTAATTTAAAATTTGTTAAAAACTCGGGCTGTCTCCCAATTAATTCTAGTTTTCGCTAATTCAAACAAATTTCACTCTCAATTAATTTGGATTAACGAGTTTCAACTGTACAATTGTTATAGCATTATTAATAAATTCCCACCTATAATTTTCTTGAACTAAAGAAAAATAATTATTTACTATCACAGTAGACTGAAAGTCCTAAACACTAGTACTAGTCACGCTTAATGCTGATTAATTTAGGTTACTTTAAAAAAACTTGTGTTTTAGTGCCTTTAAGTTATTATGATCACCTCATAACAAATAATCAGAATAATAAATGATGATTATTATTATTAGCATCACGTGTTACTACCCGTTCGGGCTATACGCACTTACGCTAATGTGTAATGGTAGGGTGATTGTGAAATGAAATCGAGGACCTACAGTTTAACGTGGAATCCGAACCACGGTGGATGCCTGGCATTTCCCACATTCACAAGATGTCTTGCCAGAGGTGAAGGAAGGGTTTGGTAATCAGATAAATCTTTGCCGGGACCGAGGATTGAACCCCGGACCCCCAATACAGAAGTCTGTCACCTTACCCCTTGACACCAGGTCACCTGCTGGAATAATAAAAGCAGTAAAATTGTTTTCTTTAATTAGAAAGTTTGAAATGATATAATCTATGTTATCAAAAACAATTTACTTATACTTTGTATTTGGTAGTTAATTACAATGCTATTTCCTGTTCATACATTTCTAAATTAGCTTTCTCTCGTTTGAAAGATTGTAATTTGGGGTGGTAAATTATTTGTTAAATTTTTTAAAGTTTTTCGATGCGATAAAAACGGAAATTAATAATTTATATTATTCCAAAAAAGCAAATATGTTTTAAAAATCATTCAAAAGAATCTCTGCTTTCGTTTTAATACTCTTACTAAAACACAATCATATTGGTCATTACAATAAACATTTTCTCTTATTTCAACATTGTACAATAGTATTATACTTAGGCTTTGCGCCATTTTTTTTTTATTACACTAAAACACTATATTATGATTAAGACCCGTTATTAGATTTTTAAAAGCCATTGACAATATTGGCTTGTAGAAAACCCTTCGGCTCACAAACTAGTTTGTATAACTTTTTGTTAGACTTTTTAAGTGTGTAAAAAAATTACATCTATAAATGTTTTATAGTATTTACGTTACACAATATTCACAACTATCACTTTGAAAGTATAACAAATATTTTGAGCGACAAATATTTTATCTTCAAGATTTGTAACAAAGAAACATTTCTTATTTATTTACTATTATTATTATTATTAAATTACACCGTCCAATATATTACATTTACAAATACAAAGTTTCTTTGAAAATTAAAATACCACACAAAAAATGTATAAATTTATAATCCTTGATTAAAAATTGCCTTTTATGCCTCAAATTCTTTACGTAATAAGAATAGATCGTACTAGACAAAATATCGGCTTCGGGAAACAGCTCCTTTCAGATTTTTATCGGCTTACTACCCATTCTGCGTGTCATGGTTAAGGCTTGATCAACACACTCGCCGAAAATAGAGATCAGAATCATTTTGAGTGTCGCAGCAATCTATACGTATGCAGAAACATATTTTTGTACCCATGATGATTTAAAACACGAACTAGAAACAGCTGATCTCAAACATATTTTTCATATTTGATAAAAAATATCTTTAAGATTAATATCAAGATGGATGTTGTAAAATTATTGTATTGCGTCGTTAAATAAAACCAAACAAAACGATAACGACACAGGCGCTTAACCATCTAAAACAATTATTTTCAAATAATTTTACAACAGTAGACTCAGCTGTCTGCTTGTATCTCCTTTTGTATGTGCATGCGCACTGATTGGGGTCTCACCAAACTGATGTCTCGCAGAAAAGGGAAAGCTGAAGTTTCTTCAAGTCACGCCAAGCGGACAACGCCGATCGGCTGTTATATTGTGATTGGTTCAGAGCTTGTCACGTGAATTACGTTTCTGCTCTTGTTTTTCCAGCAAACGTGTGAATTCACAGTTAGTTGCTTACAACCTAACCTCAACTTCACACCTCTTCCAATTTGAATCCAATCAGTTTTTGAAGTCAAATCACCATATCTAGATTATTTATATCGTCCGTAAAGTGACCGTGGGAACACTTAGAGTTCAAGTTGTACTCTGAAGCACAAACTACCAGTAACACGTTTTCTCTAATTTCGAACGACGTGGAAAACTACAACAAGCTTATCTTCACTACTCGAAATAAGAAGCCAATGATTAAAAAAAAACACCATCAAACTAATATGTATGTGTATCTTTAACAACTGCATCTCAAAACTCCGTCAAAGTACATGTGAAACCTTTGATAAGTTAATGTGGTTTTAAAATGACGCCTCTAATGGAATGTTAAAAGGGTAGGGTGGTCGATGCATGTACAGAATCAAAGCCCCAATCCTTGTCGAAGTGACATTTCTAAATTGTAATATGTCTATTGTCCAAATTTCATAAAAAAATATTTTTTTAAAAAAAAGAACACAAACTAAAAAATCCATCCCATTTTACTATTTTATCACCATATTTTTTCAATTCTAGGACAAACTTTTTTTGCTCATTTGAACATCTCTATAAACAGAATGCTTCTTATAATCGAAGAAAATGGATGTTATTTTATAGGTATTGAGAATATATATAAAAAGCTACAACTACAGATAAAATTACTTGACGTATTAATACGTGAAAGTAAATCTAGTAACTTTTCTATCCGCCAAATAAGGAAGGCCCTTCTTATGAATATTGAACTGTATTTTTGTTTGTTAGTGCATTTTAATGCCAGTGTGCTGACTATTAGTGACCTCTACTAATTAGATACGTGACCAACACAACGCTCAAACCTCACGACGTTAATTTACCGTCCATGTAAAAGAAATCAACCTAATTTCAACAATAAAGTATTTTAACCCTTGCCTGGAATCATTACCAGTACCCTTATTTCAGTAGAGAGACGTGCCCACTATTGGAGGTAGGTTATCTAGAAAGATTGTCTAGATAACTTAAATGACCTTTCAAAACTATGAATTGTTTAACTGGAGTATCAAGATTTTAATTGATATGACTGTAAATAACGTGAGCATCAAACACATTGCTTACTGTAATAGGGTGTTCCCAAACTTCTTGAGACCCGAACACTTTTCACGCATCAAATTTTCTGCGCGACACCCCTGTACCCATTTTTTTTTTAAATCACCCAAATCCAATTTGTCGGCATTTTTTGAAAGACAATTGTAATTTATATTACTAGCTTGTATTCTTTTTAATGTAAAAATACAAAATTAGAATAAAATTACAGAACTGAATAAGAAAGAATTAGAGTAGACATATTTTTGTTGTACAAGACCTCATGTGTGCATTTTGTTCATAATGGCGAAATGTATATTTTCTTGTGTGACTTATTCCATTCTTTAAAATATTATTATTATTATTATTATTAGCACCGCGTCTTACTACCCGTTCGGGTTATACGCACTTACGCTAATGTGTAATGGTAGGGTGATTGTGAGATGAAATGAAGGACCTACAGTTTAACATGGAATCCGAACCACGGTGGAGACCTGGCATTCCTCACATTCACAAGATGTCTTGTCAGAGGTGAAGGAAGGGTTTGGTAATCAGATAAATCTTTGCCGGGACCGAGGATTGAACCCCGGCCGCCAGCATAGAAGTCTGACACCTTACCCCTAGACCACCAGGTCACCAACTCCATTCTTTAAAATATGTAGGAGTACATGTATTGAAAATTTGCATGTTGCATTTCACAATACATTATACATTTTCCTTATATCCGTGACACCCCGTACCAAGACCGGCGACGCCCCATGGCGTTGCGACGCAAAGTTTTAGGAACCCCTGGGCTAGGCAGTTGAACTGTCACTTTTTAATACTTCCTAACTATTTTAACTACTTTTTATAACTAAACTAAAAGAAAACTTTATTTTTTTACAAAATTCTAACATTCGGTTATTACATTTTAGAGGGCTTTGAGACCAAAATGAACACCACTTAATACGTATGATGTTCAGTTCAGTTTGAAATTATTAAAATAATGAAAGAAAGTTAGCTCAGGTTCTAGAAAAATAAAAATTTCTTTAATTAATATTTCATGTGTAAAATTAAAAATACTATATTGGGAAATGGATTTTTTTTCACATAAAGATAAAATTAAATAACTATTTGATTATGGTTTGTAAAAAGAAAGAATTATGTCATTAATACAAAAAAAAATTCCACACATATGTAAATGTGCTATATCGATCGAGTGGCCGCCACCCTTAGCGATGATAGTGCTGACATTTGCGGATGGAGGGTGTCATATGGTCAACATAGCGAGCCCTCTAGTCGTAGGTATATAACTAGTAATAGTTTTAATGTATGACTTATGGCCGAAGCAACCTAGAAGAATGACAATAAAACCAGCTGATAACATTTTGAAAAACCTCGCTGAAATATGGTTTTAAAAGCAAAATTCTAACCGAATAAACAATAATCTACATTTAAAAACAACAAAATTAACATATTTAATGTTATATTATAATAACATATTATAATATATATATAACATATTATATTCACATATTTAATGTTATATTATAATAAAACTCAAACTAAATAGGTTAAGAATTATACAGTTACTCAGCAGACATTCTAAAATACCCACTTTACCTAATTTTGACGACACAGTGACAGATCGGATCAATCTCATAATATTTTCCCAAAAATATAGGGTGAAAAGTCGACAGTTTCTGCCCTAAATTCTTCTGAGCTTTGAACCAAATATCAGATATATTAAGTCAAAAAATTCAGTAAAAACGACCATTCTCTGTTTTCCCCTTAGTAGATGAAAAATATAGAATATGAACTCGGATACCGGTACCTCAATATACTATTAAAACTTAAATATTTGATTTTACAGAAGAATAATTGTGTTTAAACTAATGAAGTCCATTATAATCTTTGAATCTTCAAATCCAAAGAATACTTAGAGCCTCAACAGCGTTCGTTACGTGGAGTACTCCTAACCTAATTACAGCTATCATAAGACTAACTAATTTGTACGACAGTAAATAATTGTGCAATTTTCAAATTGAATTATAATTTTATGTGTAATTAATTTTTTCATCCTATTCATCATTTCACATAACTGGTCTTAATTATTAACAAAAACAATTACTTTTCAATCATGTAATCTGATTTATATGTCACCGGCAATGTGTGAAATCCAGGCGTTCTATAAAGTACCTAGGGTTTCTATATAATACCAAAGTATGAAATAAACAAGTTTTGCTGTTGTATTTAATACTTATTTTCAAGTTATTTGTCTTTTTAAAGTCCCGGAATATGTTATCAATTCTCTTATCCAGTTCTATGTCTTGCGCAGTTTTCTTGCAGGTTCACCTAATTCCTAGGATTTAAGTTGGTCAGGTTAGGCTATTATAGAATAGGGTAGTTAGGTAAGGTTAGCTTAGGTTAGGTTAAGTTAGCTATTGTTCTCGGTAATATATAATGACTGGTTATTCTATAATTTTCCTAAGAAAAGTATGAAAGACAACAGCAAAACTAATTTATTTAATACGTTTCTAAAACCAATTAGGAATTATATTAGAAAGCCTAGACATTTTATAGAATTCCTAAATTAATTTTAGTGCTCCTTTCAAATGTAATTTTGAATAGACAATATTTTCAGTAGTTCAATTGGTATTAATTATAAATGTATGCAAATGTTGTTTGGAAACTGGAAACAGAAAAAAAAAAAGATTGCTGGTAGATTAATTTTGATTCATAATTTTTGGTACGTTAAAATACATTCAAGAACGAAAATATTTATGACTAAAACTACACCGTAGATTTTGTATCGTACAGTAGACGTCAACATTATTATTTTATTACAAATTAATAAAAAAAAGTGTATTATTTATGTGTCATAGCTATTACTGTTCTATTAACGTGCAAGATTTCTTAAGTAATGTTAATAATCAATATTTCTCATTGCCCATCTTCACAGGTGTGAAAAATGATAAAAATTAGTTTTACCGAAATAAATAAGCTATATTATAGAATAACTTTTCTTTTTGTATACGTAATTGATCAATTTCATTTAGAATTCCTAGATATTTGCAAGTCAATTCTTACCATATATACATTTCAATAAAATAAATCAATTATATTATATACGTATAAAACTCTTTAACTCGAAAATAAATTATTCTTTCATGTTTACTAGACGAAATATATTATTTGAATATTTTGTTATTGTATATTTGAAATCAAACCCTTACTTATACATTTTACTCTTAATACTATGTACCCAGAGCAGGCGCAAGGGTTTCGTGCGCCCTAAGTGAAACTTTAAATTTGCGCCCCGTTTTTATTCGGTATGATATAAATAGACTACACCTCCTGCATGACACAGCAATAATAATTATAGGATGCGAAATACTTGACAAAAAAATAAGAAGAAAAATATTAAATAATAATTGGCAACTCCTTTTCCCTCTTCCCCTTTAAACAAAGTGTTAACAAATATTGTCCCGTCTTTCCTTCTTTTTTTATTAATATTCTAGGAAGATTTTAATTATATATAAAAGTGATTCGCTGACAAAGCGACCCCGAATGTCATAAAACCATAAAAGTGATAATGTTGTTAATCATTCTATCCAAGAAAAATATACTCTTTATATTATATAAAATATTTATTTATAAATAGTTATTAGGTTATTTAATAAAAATAATTTTCAAATCACTAAACTTTTTTTTTTGTTGGAATGCAACCCTAGGACCTTTGCACCCTAGGCGGCCACCTAGGTTTGCTTAATGGCCCTGTACCTTTTATATGTTTTACGAATTGGCATCAATAAATAACATAACATCTGATCCAAATTGGTTTTTTATAATGACGAGGAAAAAAAATTAATATAAAATGTGTCCAAGAGTACTTAAATAGAAAATAATGAATCTGATAAACGTAAGGATAATAGTTCGTTAAGCAATTATTATAACGTTAATACTTCCCTGAACATTTATTAGTTTATGTTCTACTTCACTTATAAAAGCCTAAATGCTTTTAAGAGGAGGACATGACTTTTTTTTTTATAAATGTTGTTTAATGTTTTGGCCTACAAATTATTTCGGAAATTTCACCAATTATGATGTCCTCAACTTACATGGTTTTAAGCTACGTGGATTTGTAAATGTGTGGTCATAGTATTTGACTTGCGATTTATCCTTTGAAATTAACATATACATATGTTAAAAAAGCATTGCGTTAAAGATAAATTTGACTTACACGGTTTTTCATTTTACGTGGAACGAATTAACCGCTCGAGTAAAGAGCTTAATGTATTATGATGCACATAGTTGTTTTCCAACAATTATTATTATTATTATTATTATTATTAGCACCGCGTATTACTACCCGTTCGGGTTATACGCTCTTACGCTAATGTGTAATGGTAGGGTGATTATGAGATGAAATGGAGGACCTACAGCTTAACGTGGAATCCGAACCACGGTGGAGGCCTAGCATTCCCTACATTCACAAGATAACTTTTCAGAGGTGAAGGAAGGGTTTGGAAATCAGATAAATCTGTGCCGGGACCGAGGATTGAACCCCGGTCGCCAGCACAGAAGTCTGACACCCTACCCCTAGACCACCAGGTCACCCTTCCAACAATTAAAATACAAAAAGGTGACCTGGTGGTCTAGGGGTAGGGTGTCAGACTTCTGTGCTGGTGGCCGGGGTTCAATCCTCGGTCCCGGCACAGATTTATCTGATTTCCAAACCCTTCTTTCACCTCTGACAAGACATCTTGTGAATGTGGGGAATGCCAGGCCGCCACCGTGGTTCGGATTCCACGTTAAACTGTAGGTCCTTCATTTAATCTCACAATCACCCTACCATTACACATTAGCGTAAGTGCGTATAACCTGAACGGGTAGTAAGACGCGGTGCTAATAAATAATAATAATAATAATAATAATAATAATAATAATAATAATATAATAATAATAATAATAATAATAAAATACAAAAAGAAAATTCTTCTAAATAGATATTCCATGTTGTTTTCAATAATATTTTTAAACTAAATATATTATAAGTTGTATTATTTGTATTATAATATTTTAATATTATTTTCTACTATTCCGTTTAATGTTTGAAAATAATTGATGGTAGCCTAATCTATATATATATTAAACAGAACAAAAAAAGTTCATAAATGAATAATAAATATTTTAAAAAATGTTGTATGATGTAACAAATTATCAGAATTAATTTTAAAATTACTGACAGTTGCAAAAAGTTATCTTTATTATCTCTTCAAAACATTTTACCAATATTTTCAAAATACGGAATACTTTTATTTAAGTCAAAGCTTTTATCTTTGGCCGATATATAAATAATTTTTTCTCTAAAGAACATAATACGGTAATTTATTGTTACAAATGTAATATTATTTACCAAAATCTATAAAAAAATATTAATGAATAAAAAGGTAAAGAAAAGATCCATTTCGCAAAGCTTTATCGACGTGACACACTGCTTTACTGCTTTAGATATTAGTCACTATAGCAACTCAAATAGTTTCTTATACTGTATACAATCAAATTTACGTATAAGTGGTTTTTGTCTGTTTTCTAACAAATATTAACCATTCTTTTAATGTTGAAATCATGATGTAATAATACTTTTTTTCTGGTATAGTAACATTCAGGAACAATATACTGTAGATTACATTAAACCCCCACCTTACAAATTTCTCAGTAGAAACGTTCGACAATCTATAGTTTTTTCGCGCTAAAAAAAATCTTGTAGGCACACGCCCGCCGCAAAGAAACGCGACCAAAATCGTAATTTAAGAATTCTCAATCGAAAAAAAATACCATACCATCATTCTTTGCTTTAAAAGAGTCCATCCTTACAGTCCTTCTTTTCTTAACGATCCGTTAAACGGACCTTAACAAGGGGGGAGGGAGGGATGGGTTTATAAATCCGTTCCGAAAGTATTTTTAAATGGAGTAGAAGAGAATGCGGGCTAAAGGCCATATTTTTGCAGTTTTTATAGCAAAATAAATCAAATATTGTCCTAGTAGATACGTTTAGTTTAATTTTATACTCATAGTAATAGGAACAGCCAGCACCTTAGATTGGTCAATAGCGTTTCTGCTTAATGAGCTTAAGGGTTCCTGGTTATATTCTTGGCATGGCCGAACAAATTGATCATTTGTGTAATTGGGTTCTGCCATTTTACAATAATGAATTAACGTCCTGGGATCTCTGTGCATTTTATAGTTAGGTTAGTTTATAAATAGGGCCACATTTTTAAAATATTAATCTTGCAAAAATATTAACCTTGCCTAGGGTTCACTTCAACACCACCTTAATGTATGTTTGTATTCATACTAAGTACCTTGGCTAAGTCTTAAACTATTCATAGCACCTTTATCCCCAAACAAGTTTAAAAACAGCTTTAAAATTGCTTTGAGTGGGATTTAATTAATGTTTAAGAAATAACCTTGCCATCCCCTGCTGGGCTACCTCACCCATGAGCCATCCCCCATTTATTACCCCTACCCCTCTTTTAAATAACCTATATATTTCTGGATTCAGCCCTGCCCTTCAGCATAGGGGGCCACTCAACCGATTCCAAATTTTATCTGTCGTCGTTGCATTTAATTATAAAATCCCCTGTTCATGGCACTCCTATTCCGGTTGTGCCACTTACAAGTGAGGATCCGAACGTAAGTCCTTCTGAAAGACGCGTTGCACAGCGCGTAACACACTGGGTTGATCGTGCTGTTGATATAGCAAAGATAGTAGAAGAAGTCCCACAGCTCCTGAGGGATGCATCCCGTGCACGCCGTCAAAGGTTTCAAGAGCACCAAGATGTTGTATGGGGTCCAGGTGATGATGAAGGTCAATAAGATGGCGGAGAGGGTCTTTGCGGCCTTCTTGTCGGCTTTCTTTTCCTGAGTCTTCTTCTTCTTTTTGTGCGGGTGCTGGAGTTTGGGCCCCGCGCCCGATAGGAGCGCTTTGGAGCCGGTGGCCAACTGTTTCGGGATGATCTTGGCGTTGAGCGGGATGCGGATGTCGGGCATCTGAGAGGGGCGCCTGTTGATGGCTGGGGAGACGGGGAAACCCCCGGCAGGGTGCAGGCTCAAGTTGTAATCCCCGCCACCGCCCATACTGTTGGCGCTGTCCACCCTCCCCACGAGCCTCTGCGCGTGCGCGAGACTCCTCACGGGCGTCGAGCCGACCCCGTCCTCGGCGATCATCTTGATGGAAGGTTGGTCCATCGTCCCACTTCCTCCGTCGCAGCTGGTCGAATCCGGGGGCAGTCGGATCAGTATCGTGTACACCTGAAATCATTCCGTATCGTGTACACTCGCAATCATTTAGTATTTGTACACTTGAAATCATTCCGTATCGTGTACACTCGCAATCATTTAGTATCTTGTACACTTGAAATCATTCCGTATCGTGTACACTCGCAATCATTTAGTATCTTGTACACTTGAAATCATTCCGTATCGTGTACACTCGCAATCATTTAGTATCTTGTACACTTGAAATCATTCGCATCTTACATCCATCCGAAAAGTAAGCATTTAATTACACTATTGGGGTTGAATGAAGCTATAGTTGAGAAGAAATTTACTCGCATTTTCTTGGAGGAGAGTAGGGAACTATTTAGGTAAAAACCATCCTCAAAATATCAAGCCAGGATTCGAACCCCAATCTACGTGTCATCGGAAGTCTAGTTTATTGAGAGAGTTACGCCTTAGACCATACAGACACTGACCTTTACTAAACTTGTGTACAAATTTCAGTACAATTGTTTGGAATTTGAACCCCGATATCATTCTTCCCATCGGCCCAGAATATTAATGAGCTCGTTATTTAGTCCACCGGTGCTTTAAGAAGTTTCCCCTATCTTTCCACATCTCTACCCTCTCCTCTTTCACTCCCTAGTTCATCTCCCTCACACTTTCTTAACCACTCCCTCTCTCATACCCTTCCTTCTCTCCCCCTCCTCTTTTACTCTCTGTCATCCATTCTTTCTTTCTCTTCCGCTTCCTCTCCTAACCACTACCTTCTCTCTCTATGCCCTTTCCCTTTACCTCTCTATTACCTTCCCCTTCGCCCTATCTTCCCCACTACCTCGCCTTCCATCTTTATTCGCCTCGCCCTATCATCCTCCATTATCTCTCCCTCCCTCTTTATTCACCGTCACACTTTTTATTCCCCTCACCCTATCTCTCCCACCCTCTTTATTTCCCCTTACCCTCATTCTTATCCGCTTCTCCTATCCCTCTATCATACATTTCTCTTCACCTGGTTTCTATATTCCCCCTCTATCCCTCTCTATCCTCTTCACAAACCCTTCTTTACTCACTTCCTCTCCCTCCCTCTTTCTTCCCCTAATTTCCTCTCTCATCCACTCCCCCTTTCATACCTTTCAATCTCTCCCCTCTTACTTCTCTCTCTGGCCCCCCTTATATTTATACTTTCCCCTCCAACCCCCTTTCTTCTACCTCACTGCTTGGTTTCAACTCCTCCCTCTCATACCCTTCCCCTTCTGCCTCTAACACCTCTACCTCCTAAGAAAACATATTTTAATAATAAATTCCTATTTGCTAACATCAGTTAGGACCTGGCCTAGCGGAGGTACTGACTGAGTCACTGGAGACGGAGCGTGCGGCGAGTCGTCCCGACGCCGGTAGACTCCTGGCGTCATAGTGCTGCAGGTGCCTGGTCGGGGTCTGCTGCTGGGACAATCCACTGGCGTAAGGGTCCCGTATCACGTTGAGCGAGGTGCATCTCGACACGCTGGACTGCAAGGGCGTCTCCACCGAGACGGGCGTCGCATAGCCCATGTCGCTAGGTGTGTCCTCATAGTCGACGTCTGCGGTATCGTCCTCGCGGCCAGAGTGCCACCACGCCACGCACCACTCGCGGACCCAACGCCACGTGAACGGCCGTGACCTCTGGACACAACAACAATAATAACAGACGGTGATTCCACGTATACAATCCAATTTACACATAGAAAACCTTTTTAGAAAATACAAATATATATTATTTCAGTCAGCATTGATAATATTTTTTTAGCAACGCGACTCACTACTCGTTCAGGCTATACGCATGTGAACTAATTACGCTAGTGGGACGTGGAAGGTTGAATTTATAGTAAGTGTAGCGACATTTGCGTGGTGGAAGAATGGAACATATTTTAAGAATAGCTACCCTCAGTACACGCAATCGAGATTCGAACCTTGATCTTCCTCGGAAGTCCAGTTTACGTTTAGAGAGATGCCTTAGACCATGCGGCCATCGAGATGTGTAACAATGACAATATTTTACCACATTATGAGTGTTAATTTTATGATTTGATGATATCTATCAAACGTGACAGTTGCAGATTACTTGATTTGCTGTATGAATACATGAAAGTACAGGGTCAAGCAGTCAAACAGCAAGATTCCAGGAAGGTCTGTCGGGCGTGGTGGGGGGTTATAAGAGCGGTGGACTCAACCTTGGGCGTCTAGACTCCTGGAATTTAGTAGCGGTCAAGTGAGCAGCATTCGTTAGTCATAAAGGCGTTTTACAAAAACGACGATAGTTTCGTTGGCGCTCAACGCGCTTTCCGGCGAGAACCCCCACGTGCTCCCGTGCCTTCTGCAAAAGCTATCGGACTGTGGGTGAGAAATTTTGAATCCACTGCTAGCACGACACAGAAAAGAGGTGGTAGTGAAAAAACCAGCCGGACCCCTGAGAATATTAATCGTTTGCGTGTAGCCTTAGCAAGAAGTCCACGAAAATCAGGTGGACGATAAAGCATAAAGCTTGGTCTCAGTAATCTAACCGTAAGATGGATTCTGAAGAATGGCCTCCATTACCATCCATACAAGATTCAGGTAGTGCAAGACCTCAAACCTCAAGATTACAAAAGCAGAGTACGCTTTTGTCAACAGATGTTAAATCTCATTGAACAAAATGAAGAGAGCGTTCACAACTTATGGATGAGTGAAGAAGCACACTTTCACTTTAGTGGTTTCGTCAACAAACAGAATTTTCGGTACTGGGCTGAAAATAACCCACACAATCTCCATGAAAAACCCCTCCATTCAGATAAATTAACGGTTTAGTGCGTGGTATAAACTTTTAAATCCAATGTGTGTTTCCTTTTCCGCGGTGTCTTAACATTAGTCCGGGCTATACGAATTTAGTTAAACTGACCTATAAATGAAGAAGGTTGAATTTAGAGGAAATGAATCCATAATTTTCATCGAGGGAGGATTGGAAACCATTTAGGAAAAACCACTTTCAGTACACAAGACCAAAATTCAAACCCCAACCTCCTTGTCATTGGCGGTTCCAGTCTATAGCAAGAGTGACGCCTTAGACCATTCGATCACCGGAGCAGGTAAAAACGAATTAAATAAGGGAAAATATCTCCAGTTTTGCATAAATTACTAAGCTCTGACCTGTTTCGGTGGTATAATGGCCTAAGGCGTCACTCTCGCAATAAGCTAGACTACCGATGACGGGGAGATCGGGGATCGAATTCCGGTCGGGTGTATTGAGTGTGGTTTGTTGTAAATCGTTTTACACACCCGTTCAACGGTATGGGGTCATTAAATAAACCACGTAGCGCCGTTGAGAAGTGGGAAGAAAGAGCTATACGTGTCTACATGGGAGGAGGGTGGGTACATTACAGTGTTACGTAGCACAGGTCTTATTTTTTCAACATTAGAATTTAAATATAATAGTATGGTTCATGTTTTTGCCATTAGTAAACAAACTTATAGATAATTTTTGATATTGAGTTGTATTAAATCTGAATCCTTCCTTAAGTGTCATAAAAGCTTCCCTATGAAATAATTACATTCACTCTTGATGTGAAAAGTTACGTAACACTGCTTGGAGGGGGAGGGGTCAGGCTAGATGTCTTCTTGGTGTTACATAGATTTAGCTCGATCCCGGTGGTCCTAGATTAAAGTTCTCGCCTCAGGTACCGATGTTCATGGGTTCAAACCAAACCGGGGTCTACGCATTTTTATTCAGCGATAAAAATCTGTAACACAATTTCCTTCGGAGTGGAAGTAAAGCCGTTGGTCCTTTGTCGATTTTGGCTTGTAAAAGAAACCGGGAAGCTATGTTAAAACACCTTTCCCAGTAAAATTGGTAGTCCCTTTCGCTCTCTCTCGTAGAAATTCTCGTGTTCTGATATAATCAGTCGGTTCAGAAAGTGCACGTTAATTACCTTAGATAAATTTTTAAAATGCGTGGATTGAGTAAAAAGGGTGGGGAGGGGGGGGGTCAAATATTATAAGAAGAAACCATTATGTAGTTTCATGGATGACCTCTAATGTTGGTACATTCTTAAAACTTTCACCTTCTTCATCTTAAACACAATAGTATAATTATTACATATACGTATAGTCCGAACGCGGTGACAAAATAAATACTAAGCTGTGTTTTTTTACAATATATTTTCCCCATAAAATGTTGGTTTTACGATAAAGTACGGAGAGGGGGAGGGGGGACTTAGTAACGTTGGTGGTGCAGTAAAACTCAACGTGGGTGGCTGAGCTACCCAAAGAATTCACCCCTCTGGAATTCCCCTCAGGCTTACGCCGAGAATTCACGTGGGTGTAAACGTGAAAATGTGGAGTTTGTTGGGAGGTGATGGGAGTTTAAGGTAGGGAAAAGATGGAACTATATACAATCGACCCTCTAACCTCATTATTATAGTTCTTAAGCACGCCGGACAGTAAGCGCTACGACACCCGTATCAGTGAGTCCACGGATTAGGGCGTTAACCTCGTCAGGTCTGACATTCTGGTGACGAGGAAGTTTGGGGTTTGCCACGTAGCCCTGTCATGGAGGATTAGTTGTACAGTTTATTAGGGTGTCCCGAAACTTCGAAATGTTAGGATTCAAAGGAGAAATCGCCTTTTTTCTACTTTGACAGCCATAACAACGTAATGCATAATAGAAACCTTTCGACGAAAGAAGAACACTTCAATATTATAATATGAACAGGCATTGAAATCTCTCTCTCTCTTTAATGCGAAAGTGTTTATTCTTGTCAGCCCCAATATCGACCTTTTTTTTATGGGTCTAAATTGACGAATAAGAACTTCAATTGAAATATGTTGAACCAAATATATGAAGCCACTATTAATATTTTAACAATTTTTACCCTAAGTTGATAGTTCACTCCCTCCACCTCGCAGCCCCCTGACGCCTCTCCGGAACTCCTGGGAAAATGGGGCCTATATTGGGGTGGGGTGTACCCCTTAAGATTTTACCCCAAAAAAATACCACCCTCTAACCCCTCCAGCCCTCCTTCACCCCAGATGCATCTCTGGAATCACTGGGGCTATGGGGCGAAATTGTATCAAATAATGTTGTCTACGATGAAGTTTTCTCAAACATTTTTTAAATATGAATGTCTCCTGTAAATAGTTTACATTTTAAATAAAAGTTTTTTTAAACTAAAATTCCATCTTTGTGTTTTATTCCTTAAAGAAAAATATTTACTTTCTTTAACTTAGACAAAGTCTTTACTAAAGAAAATAACTTTTCTCTATTTTTCCTGGGCATTGGGCAATTTGCCACGGGTTTGCTAGTAGACTATTAATAAAATGAAGAGTTTGTTAGTAATGAGCGTTGTGCGATATCTACCTCACACAGAGATCCGATTTTAAAAAAAAATGAGTAGCCCTTGTTCACGGACATGTGCATCTAGAAGCCGCAATGTAAAAATTTGTATTATAATATATCTCTACAAGGAAAACCTCTTTTCCCGTTATGAGGTAATTGTATTATATTTGGAAGATGGTACAGGAAAGGTGAATATAAAATATGAAAGGGACGAACACGATATTGCTTTTGCAAGGAAAGGAAGAACACGGTTCACACTTTACATTGCTGCCACTGGACAAAGGGTTAATGGTTGCCTCTTGAAGAAAATCGATCGCTATCGCCCAATCCCCCGACCTAGGTTTCATTCCATCGGAACTCATAAGGAGGGAATGTGGACCACGCAACGCAACTTCCTAAAATGATATAGATATATAATACATATTCACATCCAATGTCCTTTTCCTGTGTTTGTCCTTTATGATATTCCTTTCACATGTTCCTCTCTATGTGTCCTATCATTCTTTACAATTTTCCATTTTCTCCCTTTAGTATTTTTTGGTTTCCTCTTTTAGGAAGTTGCGTTGCGCGTATGACACTCCTGCCTGACGAGTTCTGATAGAATGAAATCTATATTGGGAGATTGGGTGGCAGCTATCGATTTTCTTTAAGAGGCAACCATTACCTCATTGTCCAACGGCAAATATATAAAGTGTAAACTGTGTGTTCTTCTTTTCATTGTAAAAGCCATATTGTGTTTGTCCCTTTTCTATGTTTCTATCCACCTTTCCTATACCTTCTTCCAAAAAACTTATAATAAAATGTGTAGTGTGTTATTTTTTATTATTTAATAGCCGAAAGCAATATCAATATTAAGGCTCCGGGCAACGCAGGGCTTAAAGGCACTAACCTTAAAGTTAACTTCCACGTATAACATTACGCTAAAAACATTTCTCCCAAGTGACGCTGGGTACTTCATTTAGTATGACATATTTCAGTATATTATCATTTTTATAGCAGTTCTCTCTTCTGTCAATTTAGTCAACACCACGAAGGTTGGTTTGATGTGATTTCTATCTATCCGGAGCTGGGAATGCACTCAGACCTTCTACTGGTTAGTGCTGCCTGAACCATCTGGTAGAAACCCTATGCACTAGGGAAGTTCAGGAGGTGTAGTGGTTCTCTGTTGCCCTCAACTGAATGCCAATGAGAAAGAGCGGAAGAGCCTACCAATTTTTGTATTCTAACATACCTTCCAAGGCTATTTTACTTGTCACAACCGACATGAGACCAACTGCTTAACTTCCCCACCGAAGTAAGTTGTGCTACGGATTTTTATCACTCAAGAAAAATTTGTCGGCCTCAGCTAGGTTTGAACCAATGAAAATTGGGTCCTGAAGTGAGCACTTTACCGCAAGACCACCAAGGTCAACAGCTACTAAACAGTATTCTAACACAGACTTAGTGATTCGCATATCTAGCGACAGCATAGATTGATTCAGATATGTAAGCATAAAAGGATTTGGTGTTCTTTTTTTTCCCCCTTCTAAGCTTCTCTCTTTAACTAGATGCACTTCATGGATAATATAAAACGTGAAAACAGTTTTACTTGTATAATAACAACAACAAAATTCTTATCTTAAACTTCGGCTACAACTTTTCTTCTAATGTTTCAAGATTCACTTCGCTTTTAAAAAATAAGACTTAGCGCCGCATCCCACTATCCGTTCGGCTTATACGTTTAAGTACTAATTACACTGATGGGCTAGGAATTGGGAAGGTTGAATTTATAGGTAGTGAAACCTCATTTGCGTGGAGAGAGAGAGAGTGGTAAACCATTTAGGAAAAAACCACCCCCAGTTCACTCGAGTGGGATTCGCACCTCGATCTCCCCGTCCTCGGCAGTCTATCTCAACACGAAACTAGCACGTTAGCTAACTACGCCACTAAGGTTGGTAAATACCATACCCCTACTGAATTTATTCATATTCTCTTTAATGCGGTAGGCACAAAGGGGAGACGCCCCCACATAATAAACTTTTCAATTGGATTATTTTTAGTACCGTTAAAGAAATAGTGACGTGCTTTGTTCAGAAAATTAAACTCTACTTTTGAAACAATATTTAATTTTTTTACTATTACTTAAATAATTAATTACACTACCATATTATTCGTGTAATTAATTTGTCACGAAACCAATATTATTTTCTAATTTAAGTTGAAAACGGGTTAGTTTTCTCCTCTCCTCCATGATAATTAAGTACACGCGATGCCTACGACTTACAACGTTGTTCCATCCGAAACTTCAAAACGTTGAAAAACATATTAAAATCGTAACGAGCCCTTCAGCCAGCTGTTCGCAGCCTCTACAAGGCCCAGATGAGCCAGTCCCCCCCTCTCCCCCCTCTCGGTCCATCCCGTGGAACTTGGCAGCCGGTCACCATGGCAACGGGAGACCGGGCTTCAAATAATTGATTCCGACCCGTGCAGAGGGATCTCCCGCCCTTGCTATCTACGACGGGGAATCCAGAAAAGAGGTTCCGGTTTCATTGTGGTACCAAGATGATTTCTAAAATCGTTCGTCGTGGCGTCTTGACGAATAACTGGTGACAAAAGGGATTAACCCCCTCCACATTGTCTCTAAGAGGGGAAGTTCGATATTCAGACAGGAAGGATGTTCATTGGTCACACTGGAAACTCTCGGTTTCCTATCGTTAGGACGACTCGGTATGCATATGTTCTAAGAAAACATTGATTATTTTTTTACCTCAAAGGTAGGAGTGTAGGGGACGAGAGACAGGGTAGTATTTTTCTTGCAGTTTTTTATAGCTAAATTTTTTTTTAAATAAATCAAATATTTTTCCAGTAGAAACAAAGATTTCAATTTTCTTCACCTGATGATCTCAACAGTTCAAAAGTCTCCTGGAATCTAATGACAACATTTTTCGCTTAATTTAAAATGTTTGTCATCTAATGACTCTATCTATGCTCATGACAGATATTCAACAACTGTTGATGTCATCATGTGAAGAAAATTAAACTCCATGTTTCTACTGGATAAATATTTTATTTATTCTGGTAAAAAAAAAAGTGTCGCTATAAAAACTGTAAAACACTGTCCTTAACTCACCTCCCCTACATCCACTCCTTAAGGAGCATCTTGCTGAACCGACTGATTATATCAGCACACGACCTAACTTAAATCTAGGACAGACACAACAACCAGACCCCATCTATTAAGTCATCAATGCGAAAGGGGAAACATACATTTCACTAATGATAAATATTTCAGCCATGTCGGGAATCAAACCCGGGACCTCTTAGCTCAGCAGGCAGACACACTTCTGACTGAGCTAAGGTGTTGGACCAGCCAGTAGTGGTAAATGGGGTAAAATGGGAGAGGGTAGCAGGTATCAAGTCCCACCCTCATCGATGATCACGCAAAATAAACGTAAAGATATTCTTGTCTAGTTGGCCGGGGTTCGACTTCCACCCGGGTGTACTGATTTTTTTAAAAATTTAAATGGTTTACAACTTACCCTCCACGTAGATTCGGGTACATTTACTCTATAATTGACCTTACTTATTCTTACAACACATAATTGTAGTTAAATATTGATAACCTGGATGGGTAGTAAGACACGGTGATATAGTAAAAAGTTCAGTAATTTTACTACCCGTCCAGGATATCTGCATATTTACACTAAGGAGGACGGAAATGTACCCTAATTTGCGTGGAAGGAGAATGGGATTAATGGGATTTTTTAGGAAAAACCTCCATATGTATCCTACACAAGGATTCGAACCACGTTCTTACCTTCGTTGGCAACCCAGACTGTATGAGCTTAACATTTAGTCTCATGCCCACCGGTGTGATTAAAATGGTTTGTAACAATATAAATAGTATTGTATTGGGAATTTAATTATCTTCAGACAGTGACTAAACATATTTTTAAGTTACTGTACTTTAAAAAGGAATGTTATTTGGATCCACCTAGATTTAATTGATCTTTAGTGTAGTTTATCCATCAAACTGGGGTAAAATACATTGTTATTTTAATTGTTCTCATGTGACTACTAAAAAAACTCAGAATATATAAACAATAATTTAACTGGTTGCTCTTTATAGTTGTGAAACATGGTATTTTATCTTAGATGACGAGAAGAAATTTAGGGTGTTCGAAAACAAGATGAAGTGGACTGGATAGAACTAGCTCAAGATAGAGATGGAGTGTAATGAGGGGTACTGGATAGAACTAGCTCAAGATAGAGATAGGGTGTAATGAGGGGGACTGGATATAACTAGCTCAAGATAGAGATAGGGTGTAATGAGGGGGACTGGATAAATAGCTCAAGATAGAGATAGGGTGTAATGAGGGCGGACTGGATATAACTAGCTCAAGATAGAGATAGGGTGTAATGAGGGACTTGGATATAACTAGCTCAAGATAGAGATAGGTGTAATGAGGGTGACTGGATATAACTAGCTCAAGATAGAGATGGAGTGTAATGAAGGGGACTGGATATAACTAGCTCAAGATAGACATAGGGTGTAATGAGGGTGACTGGATATAACTAGCTCAAGATAGAGATAGGGTGTAATGAGGGGGACTGGATAGAAATATCTCAAGATATGGATAAGTGGCCTACTTTTATAAGGGCTGCAATTAAATTTTGAGTTCCTAATGCCATAAAGAGCAGCTAAGTAAACATTTTTTTAATAAACGTACCATTCGATGTGGCATATAGTGATGAGGGTCCATACATACAGCATTTGACATATAGGTAGAGTCAAGCTCATCTGCAGCTGTGCTGGATTCTGAGCGCGTCCTCTTCCAGTCTTCCAGGTCCACTGCCGCCTCGTCACTGCGCACACAACACGCGCAGGTCAGATATAAACACACAAAACCAATAATAGTACACAGATAAACGTATTTATTAATTTTTAAATTACTATATCAATACAAGCAATAGTTATGCTCTAGTTTGTTCAAATGCAAAGTTGTTTTTAAAAGTTTGAAAATAAGAGCCAGTGCTCTAAAGTAACTCGCTGAATATATTTCAATTTTAATAGCCAGCTGTCTGGTTTCAAATTATTACGGAATATAATCTATGAGCTGATGTTAGTGTCGAAACTCTCTATAAGGAATGCTGATTTATTTAAATCCTTTTCTATAAACTTCATTCGAAAATCTTATTATTATGAGCATTTTGTCTTGGCAAGGCCATCTTATTATATATGGTCTTGATCAAAAATATTGCTGTTTTCTATCTCTTTACAGAGTCCACCTTCAATCCAAGTGCATTGCCATCATCTACATTAGTACATCAGTCCAACATTAGGCTATGAGCACTATATTGTATTTTACTTACGAACACTGTATAATACTTCTTAAATATATTAATAAAAGTATTTGACAAACTGGCAAGAAACAATGAGTATTAATATAGATGCCTTTATCTCTATTATCTTCCTTACTTTGACCATGGGATAGAGGAAAAGAGACATTAAAATTAAATTTTCATCTAGTACTTTCCTTTTAATTTCCACTAGCCATGGCAGTCGATTATTAGTTCATAACATTCTTAAAAATAAAGAAACACAACTTTATTTGCAAAAAAAATAATTTAATCTCTTTGCCTTTTAAACAAACCAATTGTTAGTTTTTATTGACATATTTCTGTGCAAGAAAGTGGTTAGGTTTATGGGGGCTATAAACGTTGGGTTTAACAATTAATAGTTTTATAATTAACTTTGATATGATTGTTATTGTTGATGCGTTTGAATAGTTGAGTTTTTTAAAACAATCTAAACAAAACATGACTCATGTAATATGGCATCGATTATATTTAAGTAAATATATTGCACGGGTCCAGAAATATTGTTGAACGAATCCTTGTTATTACAATCGTGGAGGATAATGTTTTACAGACCGAGGTTCGCCCATACGGACCTCAAGGTCCCGGATTTCAGCGAGTACAGGAGACGAAGCACCAAGCCCCGCGTTAGGACATGCGATGCCCCGCGCAAACTTCTCACGTACTCCGTGGCAGGGGGTGGGTGCGTGGTGGCCTTATACGCGGCCAAATCGGTGACCATTCAACTCCTGAGCAGTCTCGCCATCACGGCTGACCAACTAGCCCTTGCCACCATCGAAATCAAACTGTCCGACATTCCAGAGGGGAGGAACGTTACCTTCAAGTGGAGAGGCAAACCTCTGTTCGTGAACCACAGGTAGGGAACCCAAACAACCGTTTAGCTCAGAGGGTCATCAACCCTTTTTTTTAATGAAGTCATTTTTTTTAAACACACCCGTTAGGGTTAAACGTTTATGCACAAATTACTCTAATAGTTTTAGGGATTAGGAAGGTTATATTTAGAGGAAGTGTATCCACATTTGCGTTTAGGGAGAGTGTAAAATCATTTCGGAAAGCCACCCTCAGTACACCCGACCTAGACTAGAACGTTGAGCTCCCTGAATCGGTGGTCTAGTCTACCGCGAGATTAACACGTTAGGCCATGCAGCTAACGAAGTGGGTTTGAACTAATTAATTTTTTTTAAAGCCAAAGAGCCGCACTTCAGCTCAAGCTGTGATGAAGTAAAATGGGAAAGGGGGGGAGGGTAATTTTCCTCATACTCACCTCAAGAGGTTTGATTAGAATTGATAATGTTGCCCTTTACTTAAAATTTAAAGAGACGCAGTTACATGCTCAGAGAACCGCGTGCGTCATGCCTGATACAAATGGATCGAATGCCATAGATATATCTCAAAATTTACACTTTGAGGTTAAATTTATTCTAAATGTAGAAGAAAGCTATGCTTGTACAATTAATTGAATATGGAAATAGTGGAGCTTGGAGGATTGAAACGATCTTTAGGTTACATATGTAGCAGCATAAATTATAATATTCGTGACTTTGGATAAACCATCCTAGGTACACCCAGCTGGTATTTGAACCCAGATCTTCCGTAATCGAAAGTTCAGTCTATTGCAAGAGTTGCACCTATAGTAGCCAAAGCCTTAATAAACTTGTTCACTCCGTTAATTCTGTAAGGTAGCAAGCAGTCCAACCTTGACAGACTACACTATGGTTCGATCTTATAAGCTGCACCTTACAGGATAAACGGAGTATACATTTCATTCCTCTGAAATTAAATCCTAAAAAAGAAAAATCTGAACTAAAATTGTAGGCCTACCACAAGTTTTCCGAATGAAAATGTATCGTATTTTTTGTTTGACCTTTGACCACAGGACCGCTGAGCAAGTGGAGATGGCCAGGAATGTGGATATGTCGACACTGAGGGACCCTCAACGCGACGAGGACCGCGTTGAGAGGCCAGAGTGGTTGATAGTCATAGGGGTGTGCACCCATCTGGGTTGCATACCAATACACGGCTCAGGGGATTACGGGGGCTTCTACTGCCCCTGCCATGGTTCGCATTACGACACTTCGGGTCGCACGCGCAAGGGACCCGCACCGACCAACCTTGAAGTACCTTCGTATCAGTTTGTGGGGGAAGATCTTCTGATCGTCGGTTGAATGCGATCCGCAAGAGGTACCAGTGGTATAACGTTGGAGAACAAATCTTCATCGACAACCAGACAAAGCATCACCTTTACTATTAAGCTACCGGTGCGAGGTTATTATACACGACAGTATTTTAATTGAACATATTGGTAAATTAATATGAAGTATGTTACTCTTCTTGATTAAATATTTTAAATGCATTTCAATTTTCATAGGAAAAAAACATATCTGACAACTATAGACTTTAATAGATCTACTTTTCACGTATTCATATTTATAGATATGATATATAACTGTCACTTTTGATAGATATTATCAATACTTATAAAATAACAATAATAATATAAAAAACATATTATTAATATTGATCACAAAATAATATGTTTGTATTTTCAAAAAGGCTCTTCCTTCCTATGAAAATTTAGACTTCTTGCATAATTTGGTGTGAATATTATTTAAAATATAGCTTTTTGGTGGATATAAAACTAACATCGGTGAGAAAGTGGACAAAACACCAGGCTCATTTAAAATACAAGTACACCCGTATTTGTTTGGAAGAAGAGAAATAAAGAAGCCATCTTGGGGGCATTAACACCATCCATGACCTGGTGGTCTAGGGTAAGGTGTCAGACTTCTGTGCTGGGCCGGGGTTCAATCCTCGGTCCCGGCACAGATTTATCTGATTTCCAAACCCTTCCTTCACCTCTGACAAGACATCTTGTGAATGTGGGAATGCCAGGCCTCCACCGTGGTTCGGATTCCACGTTAAACTGTGGTCCTCCATTTATCTTACAATCACCCTACCATTACACATTAGCGTAAGTGCGTATAACCCGAGCGGGTAGTAAGACGCGGTGCTAATATAATAATAATATAATAATAATAATATAATAATAATAATAATAATAATAATATAATAACACCATCCATGCAGCCTACCGGGATTCGAATACCAACCTAACCTGTAGTGGATAGACAGGCTAAATTATCTTGACGTTTAGTCGACCTGTTTACTGATTGCGTATTAAAACAATTACAAGGCTGCTTAATGCAATATAATCTCGGTAAGGAAATAAAGACTTAATTTCATATAAAGGGCTTTATCCAACGGTTTTAGAAAATTTAATAGATCTACTTTAAAATAGTCATATGTCAAGTCATGTTATCAGAAGATAACACTTTTGATTGATACTATTGACACCTATAAAATAACACTTAATAAAATAGTAGAATGTCATAAATTCTGACCTCAAAACAAATTTGTTTGTTCCTCTGAAAATTGGACCGTAAACATATTTCCTCGAACCGTTTTGACGGCGTGTGCTGATGCAGTTTTAGGAATCACCATTGTGACGGACGTTATGAAAAGGAACTTGCCGTCACTCTGTTGTGACGTGAAGATTGATGACGGCGCGTGTGCTGTGTAATAAGTGTGACAGATAGAGGTGTGACGGTGGATATAAGTGGGGGGGGGGAGGGTGTCTTGTTTGTAACTGTATCCACTCCAACCCTCCTCCGACTCGACCAAACAGTCCAAGCTAGTTTATAAACCTTGGCAGCGAGAGATGGATGGGTGGTGGCCGCTTAGAGACAAAAGCGTGGAGTGAAGTGTTTGCCAGGGAAATCAGAGCTTGTTAAAACTGTATCTTGTATAAATTTTCACCCACTCACTTCACATTTGACCAACCATACACAAGCTCCCGTTGACACCCGGACAACGATTATTTTTCAACGCCGCGTCTCACTACCCGTTTGGGCTATAATGACGTGTACTAAATACGCTCGTTCGTTAAGTAATAATAAGGTTGAATTTAGGGAAATGTAACCTCATTTTAGTGGTGGTAATGTTGAAAACCATTTAGGAAAAAACCACCCGACCGGGATTCTAACCACGATCGACCCATCATCGGCAGTCCAGTCTATTGCGAGAGTGACGCCTAGGACTGTTCAACCATTGAAGAGGGTACTCAATGATTGATCTACTGGGTGGTGATTACGTATCACAGGTACACTTTTAAATAGCTCTGCTTACACTGGAAACACTCTACTACACGACACTGATTGAAGTTTAGAAGACAAAAAGGTGGAGATGGTCCTCTTGCTGGGTGTAGAAGAGAGAGAGGTACTGAATACCTGGTGGTATACTTATTGCTGACTGTAGAAGACATAAAGGTACTACCTACCTGAGGTGGACCTCTTACTGACTGTAGAAGACAAAAGTACTGATACTGAGGCCTTGCTGACTGTAAGACATCAAGGATGCTTGGAGGTGGACCTCTTGCTGACTGTAGAAGACACAAGGTACTGGATACTGGTGACCTCTTGCTGACTGTAGGACTCAGGTACGTACCTGGAGGTGGACCTCTTGCTGACTGTAGAAGACATACAGTTACTGCCTACCTGGAGTGGACCTCTTGCTGACTGTAGAAGACATCAAGGTACTAGCTACCTGGAGGTGGACCTCTTGCTGACTGTAGAGGACATCAAGTACTACCTACCTGGAGGTGGACCTCTTGCTGACTGTAGAAGACACAAAGTACTGGACTACTGGAGGTGGACCTCTTGCTGAACTGTAGAAGACATAAAGTACTGATACTTGGAGGTGGACCTCTTGCTGACTGTAGAAGACATAAAGTACTGGCTACCTGGAGGTGGACCTCTTGCTGACTGTAGAGGACATAAGGTACTGCTACCTGGAGGTGGACCTCTTGCTGACTGTAGAAGACATAAAGTACTGGATACTTGGAGGTGGACCTCTTGCTGACTGTAGAAGACATAAAGGTACTGGCTACCTGGAGGTGGACCTCTTACTGACTGTAGAAGACATAAAGGTACTGGCTACCTGGAGGTGGACCTCTTGCTGCTGTCCTTCTTGCCAGCTTGGAGATTCGGCAGGTCCTTCTGTCGTTTCTCCGTCTCTCGCCAGATGCGCCAGTACAGGATGCACATGACGGACACAGGCACGTAGAAGGCGGCTATGGCTGTCCCGAACGTGATGTAGTGGTTCGTCTCGATGAATTGGATGTAGCACTCAGCGTCTGGTACCGTCCTCTGACCCTCGATGTAGGGCCAGGAGTATATCCAGGGAGGCCACAGTAGCAGCGAGATGCCCCAGGCACACCCTGGGGACACACCACTTGCTTAAGGGGTAGGCCGAACCTGCTTCACTTGGATTCTTAATATTTTACAATTCTTTGAATTATTTTTTATAGAACTACGTCTTACTACGCACATGTACTAATTACTCTTATGTGTTAGGGATGAGTAAGGTGTAATTTAGAGGAGGTGTCCTCACATTTTCGTGAAGGGAGCGTGAAAAACCATTTAATAAATAATCACCCTCAGTACACCCAAGCCGGATTCAAACATTGGTATCCACATCTTTGACAATCCAACCTATTGTAGGAGTGACACCATAGGCTGGTGACCACCAAAAACAGTTTTTAGATAGTTTAAATAAAATACTAAAGGATTGAAAAATGCCTTTTGAAGATATAGTCCAATTTTTATAGGAAAGGTTCTTTATAAAATGCAAACAATTTTTTTTTCTGTCAACATTGATAATATTTTACATATATTATTATATATTGATATATTATATAATATATATTATATATATATATATATAAAGGAATAGATGCAGATTACATGACCCAACGCATGAATATCATGAAAGTAGAAATAATATGTATATTTGTGGGGAATACCAGGCCTCCACCGTGGTTCGGATTCCACGTTAAACTGTAGGTCCTTCATTTCATCTCACAATCACCCTACCATTACACATTAGCGTAAGTGCGTATAACCCAACGGGTAGTAAGACGCGGTGCTAATAATAATAATAATAATATAATAATAATAATAATAATAATAATAATAAATAATAATATGTATATTTTTTAGCTGTCAGATAAAACTCTTCCAATAAATATTGGATTGTAGTTATTCAAGTCACTACGCTGAAGCCATTAAATATTAGATATAGTGTGATCGTTTGCAATCTTTACTGTTACTTTGAAGTTCTAAGGTTCATTTGCGACTGGGTGCACTTTTTCCCCAAAAATAGTGTCTTTTCCAGCTTCTCTCCAAAATTAATATTCTAATTCATAACCCAAAGATTCACACTCCTCCTGTATTTATATGTTTATTTGTTTATGGTTCACTAATAACCCAGTTGGACAGTAAGATACATAAAACTATAAAAAAAGATATTTATTTTTCCTCCAGGATTATCCCAACCGAAGCTCAAAGGCGCTGGTGGAAGCACTGATCGATACGCGACGTGGAATTAAATCTTGCTCGTGTTTCCAGCAGACGCTTTCTGTCGCTAACTTTTTTTTATGACTTCATCTTTACGAGGAAATGTTTTTCTTTAGTAAAAGCCTACAAACCGCCAATCTCCTTCAGCCCCCAAGGACATAACCTCCTGCTTTCCCCTCTCCGTTTGCACTTCCAAGAACATCTTATCCCACGTCTTTCCATTGGATTCATCAACCAAGTTCATCTCTCCTTGCTTCCCCATTCCCCTTCAACTACCAGGGTCATATTCCTCTAGCTTTTCCATTCTCCCTACCACCAGGGTCATAACCCTCTAGCTTCCCCATTCCCATTCAACCACCAGGGTCATAATCCTCTAGCTTTCCCATTCTCCTTCAACCACCAGGAACATTTCCTCTAATTTTCCTATTTCCCTTAAACTACCCGGGTCATATCCTCTAGCTTCCCCATTCCCATTCAACCACCAGGGTCATATCCTCTAGCGTTTACATTCTCCTTCAACCACCAGATACATTTCCTATAAATTTCCCTTCCCTTCAACTACCAGGGTCATAATCCTCTAGCTTCCCCATTCCCATTCAACCACCAGGGTCATATCCTCTAGCTTTTACATTCGCCTTCAACCACCAGATACATTTCCTATAACTTTCCCTTCCCTTCAACTACCAGGGTCATATACTCTAGCTTTTACATTCTCCCTCAACCACCAGATACATTTCCTATAACTTTCCCTTCCCTTCAACTACCAGGGTCATATACTCTAGCTTTTACATTCTCCCTCAACCACCAGATACATTTCCTATAACTTTCCCTTCCCTTAAACTACCCGGGTCATATCCTCTAGCTTTTCCATTCTCCTTCAACCACCAGATACATTTCCTATAACTTTCCTTCCCTTCAACTACCAGGGTCATATACTCTAGCTTTTACATTCTCCCTCAACCACCAGATACATTTCCTATAACTTTCCCTTCCCTTCAACTACCAGGGTCATATACTCTAGCTTTTACATTCTCCCTCAACCACCAGATACATTTCCTATAACTTTCCCTTCCCTTAAACTACCCGGGTCATATACTCTAGCTTTTCCATTCTACTTCAACCACCAGATACATTTCCTATAACTTTCCCTTCCCTTCAACTACCAGGGTCATATACTCTAGCTTTTACATTCTCCCTCAACCACCAGATACATTTCCTATAACTTTCCCTTCCCTTCAACTACCAGGGTCATATACTCTAGCTTTTCCATTCTCCCTCAACCACCAGATACATTTCCTATAAATTTCCCTTCCCTTCAACTACCAGGGTCATATCCTTTAACTTCCCATTCCCCTTCAACCACCAGTGTCATATCCTCTAGCTTCCCCATTCCCATTCAACCACCAGGAACATCTCGCCTAGCTTCCTCATGCCCCTTCAACCACCAGGGACATCTCTATCTTCCCCATTCCCCTTCAACAACCAGGGACATATCTATCATCTCCATTCCCCTTCAACAACCAGGGACATATCTATCATCCCCATTCCCCTTCAACCAGCAGGGGCACCATCTAGTTCCCCCTATTTTCCATGATCCTCCAAGAACATCAACATTCCTCCTAAAGTATTGTAAAATTAATAATACCTATTACCTATACTTGTTTAAAACAGACTTTAAATTACGTCAAGAATGATTCAAGAGCTCAGTTCCCTACACGGATAGCTTAGGCAAGTGTTTAGAAATCAATAAAGCTACGCATAGATGGTTTGATGGGTCACACACTGAGGCACAATGCATTTATGAGGATTATTGAGAGTGGATTGGAGGGTAAAATAGAAATAGGATTCATGATAACATTGTATTGTATAGTTTATTTTTACACACAACATGTTGGCCAACAGTCCCAACAAGCTGTGAAGTTGTTTGTGTTAAGGCTCAATACACAACATGTCGGCCAACACGATCCCAACAAGCTATGAAGTTGTTTGTGTTAAGCCTTGATACTCAACATGTTGGCCAACAGTCCCAACAAGCTGTGAAGTTGTTTGTTAAGCCTCGATACTCAACGTGTTGGTCAACACAATCCCAACAAGTTGTGTTACAATATGCAAGCATTCACAACTTGTTGGCGATGTTGGTGTGGTATTGACAATAGAATAAGAACTCTCACCGATCATAATGGCTGCGCGGTTCGTGGTGCGTTTGGCCCGGTAAGTGAGAGGCCTGGTCACCGAGAAGTAACGGTCGAAGCTGATTATGAGCAGGTTGAGCACCGAGGCGTTACTGGCAAGGTAATCTAGTGCAAGCCACGTGTCGCAGATGTGAGGGCCCAGGGGCCAGTACCCCAGGAGAGTGGACACCGTGAAGAGGGGCATCGAGATGAGACCTATCGCGAAGTCCGCCACAGCGAGACTGAAGAGGAAGTAGTTGCTGATCGTCTGTAGCTGCTTGTCGATCTTAAAGGAGATCATCACCATGGAGTTTCCAACCACAGTGATGAGACTGAGGAACCCGGCGACAATGGCGATGAGCACCATCTCCGGGATGGAGTAGCGTCCTGCCCCCTCTGGGGCGGGGGGCCCCAGGGAGGCGTTCATGACGCTCGCCGACTCGTTCATCACACGCAGACGTTCACTGCCTGGAACATAATATCACTTGTTAGCCTTGCGGATAATTTATTTATGTACATCCACTTCGGTGGTTGAATAGTCTAAGGCATTACTCTCACTATAGAGTTGGACTGCAGATGACGGGGAGCTCGGGGATTGAATACCGGTTGGTTGTACTGAGGTTTTTTCCTAAATGATTTTCATTCTCTTTCCACACAAATGTGGACACATTTCGTCTAAATTCAAACTTACTCATACCATATATATGTCTCAATACACTGCGTCTTAGTACCCATTCGAGCTATACGCATACATTAACTACGCTAATGGGATAGGGTTAAGATATGCATGGTTTATAATAAATGTACGTACGTTTGCGTGAAGGGAGAGTGGAAAACTCCTTAGGGAAAACCACCTTCAGTATACCCGACCAGGATTCGAATCCTGATCTCCCGGTTGACTGCAATCCAGTTAAACACGAGACAGACGCATTAGACCATACATCCACCGAAACAAGTAACAAGAAGGGTTAACAGGAATATTGTCTTAATTAAAAGTTAAGACTTATATAAATTGCTCTGAAATATATTAAAGAATTTAATTTAATAAATTAAACCATTACTAATCTTGTAGATGTATTAAGTGAAATTACAAGTCAAAATGTGTAATTTGAATTTACTTCTGGTGAAAAAACATACTCTCAGATAAAATATTTAACATAAAATTAATAATGCATAGTCAATATGTATTACGAGTTAAAAAATGTGTTACAAAAACGTATATATATATATATATATATATATATATATATATATATATAGAGAGAGAGAGAGAGAGAGAGAGAGAGAGAGACAATAAAGTAAGAACAAAACAATGTTTTATGTTCAGATATGTTAAGAAATAAAAAGTATAAAATTTGAATTAGATGTTAACATCCGACAAACGAATTTGAATGAAGTGATAGTGTGTTGTTATTACAAAGACTTTGAGATATACAATATAGTATCACAAAACAAGGATTTAATTCCAAATATGTTGAGAAATAGAAATTATAAAATTAGAAGTGATGTGGAATAATCTAAGTCTTATCTGTTTCCCTGTCTTATTTCTCCTTTGTGATAATCAGTAATGGAAAGATGCTGGATTACTTCATTCCGACATGTTTCGGTACTTATGGTACCATACTAATGGAAATTACAAACGGAATTAAAGAAGCATTAAGATAAATTTAATTTAAGGTTATACTAGAAGTCTTGAGAATTACTGTTACACAATTAAATTCGTAAAAAGAATTATCAAACAACAAACTTACTTGAGTCGTTGTGAGAAACACTATGTGTTATTACGACGGCGAGATATTAACTAACTAAGGTGTGGTCAGAGAGACAAGATGTGTGTAGAGACAAAAGACTAGTGATAATTGTTAAGATATGTAGGATTTGGAATAAATCTTTTTTAATATATATAAGACACGGTTAGACAGTTATATATATAAAACATGTCTTACTACCTGTTCAGGTTATGTGCATATATAATAATTACTCTAAGGGGGTAGGGTGGACGAAGGAAGCATTTTTAAGGTAATATACTCGAATATGCATGGAATAAGAGTGGGGAAACCATTTAAGGAAAACCACCCTAAGTAGGTCCAACCGGGATTGAAACCCAGATCTCCCCTTCATCATAAGGCCAGTCTAACATGAGAGTGACGCCTTAGATCATTCTGCCACTGAAGCGGGTTCTTATCTAATAGTTACAGTGAAAGAGCATTAGGAAAACTACGTGTTTATTCTGATTATTAATGTTGTACTTAATTTTAATTTAGTTTGATAGCAAAAAAAAAAATTGTGTCTATGAAAATACAGAAACTTTCTCAAATATTATTATAATAAATGTATAATTTAGAAAATAAAAGGCTTGTTTTATATTTTTATAGTTAAAATACTTTTCGCTACGTGCTAAATTAAAAAAAATTTGTTAAAAAGGGCATCTGGAAATTACCGATACACAGAAGAACGAGACTGATTTATTTCTGACTAAATACGCTACCTACAAAATGTATCTTCCTGTATTCTGCGATGTCACATTATTTTCATCCATACTTTATTAGGTCATTCGACCATTAATATTTTACAATTGCACAATTTTAACCGTGTATATTTAGAAGCTATAAATATAGATTCAATGATCTCTAATTATTACAGTTCACGAGCAATAAGGTGTCAAACTTGATATTTTATGCTTTTTACTATTATTATTAAATCGAAAATTGAAAAATGAAACCTGGACACGGGAATCGAACCAGGATCTTTGGCTTATTACACCAATGCTCTAACCACTGAGATATCCAGGAATCGTTCCGTGTCCAGCGTCATTCTGCACTCAATTTTAAGGCAGAGTCCTGGATAGCTCAGTGGTTAGCGTATTGGCGTACTAAGCCAATGGTCCCGGTTCGATTCCCATGTCCAGGTGTCATTTTTAAATTTTCAGAATATATCTAGATAGAGAATTCCTCAATAAAAGCATAAATAATAGCTTCGGCTATTTGATTTTTATTATTATTAATATTTCATTCTGTACACCTCATACGAATGTCTAATTATACTAAATTTTAGCCCCAATCATTAATTACTTTACCTTAACAATGGTACGCAAAATATCCTAAAATAGCAAGTTTGAACCCTTATAACTCGTCAACTGTAATGATTTGAAATCATTTAATAACTTTTATAGCTTATAATTATTCACGTGTTATAGTTATAGTTCAATACAATTTTAATGATCGAATGACCTTGAATACATTTTGTGAAAAGATACTACAGATATTTCACTCCACAGCCTGGAGTCTGAGCTCGTGTGTTTATCGAAGCACGTTATTAATGTTCACTCCATAAAAGGAAGATGACAAGGAATTCCTTTCACGATATGTTGACAGGTTTGAATGACAGCCGCTATCAATAGGCAAGAACAGAAGAGGTGGGAGGGGGAGGGGGTTAGTTTCGCCTGCTCCAGTTCCTGATACAACCTGCCATGATGTTGTGTATCGTGGGCTGCGTAGACGTCTCACATAGAACGGGCCCCATCAATAATTTAAACTCTACCACATATAGGCTTATGCAATTTTAATGAAATAATAATTGCAAATTTACAAATGTAAAAAAAATATAAAAGAAAAAATTAATAATATAAAAGCACAATTGTTGATGTGGAAGTGTAGGGGTCATGAGAAAATGTCAGTGTTTTTGAAATTTTGATATCAAAACTGTTTTTGGTCAAAATGAATCAAATATTGTCTCAACATAAATATTATAGAACTTAATTCTTTTCATATGGTGACTTCAACAGTTATTGAATATCTGTTAAGGGTGTCCTGGAATTTAATGGCTCCCATTAAACTTAATGTTTCTACTGAAGGAATATTTTACTTATTTTGACAAAAAAAATATTTGTCTATAAAAACTACAAAAATACTAATCTTTTTCTTCCATTCCCTCCTACATCTCCCTCTTAAGGTAACAATTTCCAAAACTTCTAGAGAGATATTTATCCTTATTTTATCATAAATTTCAAACCATATCAAGAAACAATGAAAACATAAATTTAAACGTGATTTAGACATTTTATTAAAATCAAAATCTTTCACTAACTGTTTACAGTATTTAAATTTCAGTTAATGTTAATCCTAAAAACTATGCAAGCATTTTATACTTATTTTAACATAAATAGTCAGATATTTCGGGAATATTGAAAATTGAAATTTGATATTCAAAACTAAACTTTAGTCATTTTATTAAAATATATTGGCTCTGTTAGCTTTATATAATATTTAACGGGTAGTTAGCATTAATCGCAATAATTGTACAGTAATTATTTCTTAGTTTATCATAAGTAACCAAACATTTCGAAACTATTAAAATTAGCACTTTGTTGCTGAAATGGTCATTGTCCTCCATTACTGTAACCGAATGTAACTAACACCAAATTTGTCCTCATGTTTCGACCGTATGTATATTTGTGTCGTGTGTGTGTGTGTGTGTGTGTGTGTGTGTCTGTGCTCGTGTACGCGCCGAGCGGGCTGGAGTGTGTAATAGCGAACAGGGGGTATGGAGGTGGGACATGGGGGTCAGTGGGACCCGGGTTTCGATCGATCCGTAGTCGCGAGCAAGCAAGGACTACAAGTAGCGAGGAGTGAGGGAGTGGACCATGGAACAAGGGGGACGAGATGTGACACGCTTTGAAGACTTTTATTCCGTAACAGTATCGGGACAAAATTAACGCTACGTGGGCAAATCTGTCAGGGTTACTTAATGGATTGGGTTAGGTGGTGTGTTTTTTCAGCTCCACGTCTTACTACCAGTTCAGGCTATATATATATTAATCATGCCAATGAGTTAAGGATAAAGAAGGTTTTATTTATTTAACTAATATATTTAACGTGCACGTTCTGAACCAACTGATTATATCACCACACAAGAATTTATATGAGCGAGAGTGAAAGGTTCTACCAATTTCACCAGTAACGGTTTTTTACACACCTTCCAGGGTTATTTAACAGGCCACAATTGACCCTCCGGTAGAAGTTGTGCTACAGACTTTTACCGCTCAAGAAAAACTTGTCAACCCCAGCTGGGTTTGAACCAAACAACATCGGGTCCTGAGGCAAGTACTTTACCCCAAGACAACCGAGGTTGCCATGAAGAAGGTTGAATTTAGAGTAAGTGTACCCGCATTTGCGTGGAAGCCGGGTAAAAAATCATTAAGGAAAAAACACCCTCAGTATACCCAACCGGGATTCGAACCTCAATCTCCCTATCATCAGCAGTCTAGTCTAGTGCAATAGTGACGCCTTAGATCACGTGTCCACCGAAGCAGGTTATGTAGTGTTAATTGGTTTGGTGGGTTCATTAATAGTTGTTTATTGAATAGGAACTAATTAGAATATAAAATGTGATTTAGTGAGCAAGTTTAGTCAGAGTTATTTAAGAAAGAACACCAATATTGTTTGTTTCCTAACATTAAGCAGTCCGCTTGTTGACCTAGTCCGGGGGATACGTCTCTAATACTTAACGATGACTCACTCACAACTCTCTGACTATAAAGTTACTCCAGGATCACTAGACTTTTGAGAAGTTTAGGGGCACCGATCTCCCCCGTGCAATGCTGGGACTGACTACCACACCCGGATTAATTCTTCCAGGTTGATCATTGACCAGGAAGTGATATTATGCAAGTGTGAAAAAAATAAATAAAATAAATAAGAAAAAAAAATATTAGTTGTTATTTTAAATTAAATATATATTTCTCCTACTGTTGTATGTAAAAAAAAAATAGTTCAATTTCATCTAGCTCAGTTGCACGAGGAAACTTAATCTCGGGACCTCTGGGTTTAGATAGGCACTTATACTTAACCTGCCTGCGGAGCTCCGGTAAATCACATATCTAGGTTAACATATTTATATAACTTTGTTTTGTTGTCAAAGCTATAATTATTATATCACAATCTTAATTCAATTTAAATCATTCGATAACAAAATTTAAAAAAAAAAACCTTTTTCCTTACATTTTCAAAGGCAAAATAAAACCAACATATATACCTAAGTCCAACCACGTACAAAATTATGGCACAGAAAGTTTATTATTTACCCTTAACACAATTAGACTTCCTTGAGTCAAACAAAATAGCCACACTGCTCACAGCCACCTATTATTTACCTTTTTTTTATTATAAAACCATCCTCAGTCCCGCAATAATATAAGAAAATTGAAACTTCTCACCCTTGACCATCTGTAGTCGAGAACTCGATCATATGTACATATCTCTTTTATGTTTACTGAAGGATATGCATGTCCTCACAAACTCTTCAAGTAGTAATCAAGATCCTGGTGTACATCCTTTCATAATCTTAAACTGATAATAAGTAGTGGAACAAGTCCTTTTTTCTTCTTTTCTAATGATTGTAAAGTTTTTACATCCCGGCATTAATATCACTTCTTTTCAACCCCACGCCAATAACAAAACAAAAGAACCTTTCCAATACACGCCAAAGAGGTGATACCATTTAGAAGTAGTAATATTGTTGGAATAGTGACGTATGGATGATTGTAAATAGGGATTATAATTAAAAGGGGATGGTTTTCTTTGTCACACAAGACACAAGTAGACCTACCCCTTAATTTGACTCTCTACTACTAAGGGGTGGAGGGGATTGGGGTGAGCGGGTTAGTAAGTTTATAAGTAGGACTTGAGGTTTTTATGTCTAAATAAACGTGAAATCTGCGTGAAGATATACCCTTATAAATGTCAATGTATAGTGCGGTGCACCATACATTGTTTCTCATTTCTTGGCCTTGAAAATGGAGACATTTACTTAAAACTTGTAAGATATGAGCTTCGAAATAATATACATAGCTGCACAAGCACACTATTTGTTCTGTCTATTTTAAGATCCACATTTTCAAGAGATCCACACAAACAAATATATTGGTCTATAACTAAGAAAAAAAATTATTATTATAAAATGTTCTTTCAGATAAGTATTTTTTTGTAATTAAGAATCTTACAACTTTACGATGATAAGTTATTTTGTATATCAAATAGGTACAGAGATAAGACCAAAATAGGAAATTTCCGCTTATGCAAATTACCCTCAAATTAATTCTCATGGAAGAATGAGATGCATATTTTTTTTTGTAATGTTAAAAAGTTCCTAGACACGAATTTTAATTAAAATCGTTAAAGCCGATTTTGAGGAAAATAAATGTTTCACTTTTCACCTGTAATTAAAGTAGTACCTTTAATTTTTAAGGTTGGATATTTAATTCAATTAATCCCTTTAGGGAACCTTATTAAAATCCAGAGATATTCAGTTTTAGCCCGATCGGTAAATCAGTCTCGGCTCTAGGCTGAGATACTGAAATACGTATACACATACACACACACACACAGATAGAGTTTTTGAGTTCAGGGGGTCATGAAACGTCGACATATATCAAAATCTCGAATTCAATTTTTTATTATGGTCACAATAATTTCTCTAAGGGGCCACCAGAAAGTTAAAAAAAAATCCCTCTGTAACTTAACTAAAATGAGAAAGAAATAAGCTAACACTCTTAACTTCAGAAGAACTTGTTAAAATGTATTGGTGATCTGGCGGTCTAGGGGTAAGGTGTCGGACTTCTGTGCTGGGGGTCCGGGGTTCAATCTTCGGTCCCGGCACAAATTTATCTGATTACCAAACCCTTCCTTCACCTCTGAAAAGACATCTTGTGAATGTGGGGAATGCCAGGCCTCCACCGTGGTTCGGATTCCACGTTAAACTGTAGGTCCTCCATTTTCATCTCACAATCACCCTACCATTACACATTAGCGTAAGTGCGTATAGCCCGAATGGGTAGTAAGACACGGTGCTAGTAATAATAAAATGTATTCTCTGACGACTCGATGGGTTGATGGTCTTTGCAACCGTTGCTCCATGAAGGTGGCATGACGTGCACCCCTGAGGCAAGTCATCGACGGTCCGTGATTTTTAACAGCCGGCAAAGGGAAAGAAGACTCACTCATCACTACGATACTGGCTCGTTAACGCCCTTCAGGGCCTCCCTTACGCTCTCACCCTTTCATCAGCTCACAGTGATTACTCAACACTCGATGGTCCCGGCTATTACCTCAAAATGAACGCCCAGATTGCTTTTCGCCAAATAAAAAAAATACAGTAGTGGACTCCTTATGATGAGTTTTTTTTTATAACAACCTCTTTCAACTGAAAAACACGTCAAATTGACCAACTACTTTATTTTAGACATACCCGTTAAAGTGTCACCTGGTGTGGTTTATTGTAGATGGGAAGTTCGACGCTCAAATCCAGGCTAGGTGTACTCATATGTTTATTTTTTCAAATTATTTTCCATTCTCTCTACAAGGAAAATTCAGAGATATTTTGTTTTAAACTCTGCTTTCCCTATCCCAGCAACATTTGAATAGCTAAAGTTTACACAACCCATATGGGTACTTATTATATGGCATTAAAAACTTGAAGTTATTTGACACACTTACAAAAGTGCGCCACCTATCCCTATCCTGAGATAGTTCCATCCAGTACACTTCATGACAACCTATCCCTATCCTGACTAGTTCATCCAGTACACTTCATGACAACCTATCCCTATTGATGTTCCATCCAGCTATGACTACCTACCATCCTAGATAGTTCACTAATTCATGACAACCTATCCCTATCCTGAGCTAGTTCCATCCAGTACACTTCATGACAACCTATCCCTATCCTGAGAGTAGTTCCATCCAGTACACTTCATGACAACCTAACCCTATCCTGAGCTAGTTCCATCCAGTACACTTCATGACGCCTATCCCTATCCTAGCTAGTCCATCCAGTACATTCATGACAACCTATCCCTATCCTGAGCTAGTTCCATCCAGTACACTTCAGACAACTTCCATATCTAGCAGTTCATCCAGTACACTTCATGACACCTATCCCTATCCAAGCTAGTTCCATCCAGTACACTTCATGACAACCTATCCCTATCCTGAGCTAGTTCCATCCAGTACACTTCATGACACCTATCCTATCCTGAGCTAGTTCCATCCAGTACACTTCATGACAACCTATCCTATCCTGAGCTAGTTCCATCCAGTACACTTCATGACACCTATCCCTATCCTGAGCTAGTTCCATCCAGTACACTTCATGACAGCCTATCCCTATCCTGAGCTAGTTCCATCCAGTACACTTCATGACAACCTATCCCTATCCTGAGATAGTTCCATCCAGTACACTTCATGACAACCTACCCTATCCTGAGCTAGTTCCATCCAGTACACTTCATGACAGCCTATCCCTATCCTGAGCTAGTTCCATCCAGTACACTTCATGACAACCTATCCCTATCCTGAGCTAGTTCCATCCAGTACACTTCATGACGCATCCCTATCTGAGTAGTCCATCCAGTACACTCATGACAACCTATCCTATCCTGAGCTAGTTCCATCCAGTACACTTCATGACAACCTACCTATCCTGAGCTAGTTCCATCGTAACTTCATGACAACCTATCCATATCCAGTATTCCATCAGTACACTTCGTGACAACCAATTCCTATCTTGAGATGGTTCTATCCAATCCACCTAATTTTACCTTATTCCTTTCTTGAGATAGTTATATACAATCCACCTCATCACACCCTATCCCTATCTTGAGCTAGTTCTATCCAGTCCACCTCATTACACCCTATCCCTATCTTGAGCTAGTTATATTCAGTCCTTCTCATTACACCTATTCTTATCTTGAGCTAGTTCCATCCAGTCTACCTTATTACACCCTATCTTTATATCTTGAGCTAGTTATATCCAGTCCATCTCATTACACCCTATTCTTATCTTGAGCTAGTTCTATCCAATCCACCTAATTTTACCTTATTCCTTTCTTGAGATAGTTCTATACAGTCCACCTCATTACACCCTATTCTTATCTTGAGCTAGTTCCATCCAGTCCACCTTATTACACCCTATCTCTATATCTTGAGCTAGTTATATCCAGTCCACCTCATTGCACCCTCTCTCTTTCAAGTCCATTATAATGTTATCCTTCCATCTGAGTCTAGAGTCTTGGGAAAATGGTCTCTTACTAATGGGTATTCCTGTCAATAGCCTGAACATAGTTCTAGGAATCCCTCATTCGCTGTGAATGTCCTACTCACCGTAAACTGAGAGATTTTATTACCCTAACAATGCCGGTTGACGAGTACAGGGCATATAACTCATCATTTTGTAACATCCACCAATATTCATAGTTTGATAATTAAATTTCGCTAAGAAAACTATATTGCATTTGGTAATTGTTTGATCTACAAAAATTGAGCTAATAACCTGTTAATCTTCTATCGTCTTCTGTATACGTAAAATTAATAATTGATTTTTGTTGGTCCTAAGCATTGAATGATATATACCACAAGCAAAGGTCTAAAAATTCTAAATTTAGTAGCCCTTGTGGACGAAAGTGTACACGTCAAAGCTAAAATTTTGATAATTTTTTCTTATTAATTAAAACAATTTAGTGGGGTGGGCAACTAAGGGCTTAGAGGTACTAACTATAAAATAACCTTTCACTTACAATCATTAATTTAAAAACATATCGCCTTAACAAAGTCGGGTATTTAAACTAGTATTGGATATAAATTATGTGTCTTTGATAAGAATATTTCAATAGGACGACTATCAATAGGGCTTATTATTAAAAGAGTATTAGTACATAATTCTATAAAATGTGAAATATATTTTTGTGAATACTGTAAATTAATATTGTTATTTAAAATATATTAGTAGAATATTTCTCATGAAATGTATAGTTTAAGCATTTAACAAACCGATAACTCAAATGATCTATAAATAAGTCTATGGGAAATTGATGCACATTTTAAAAAGATTAACATTTCAAGAATAAAATAGCCAAAGCTATTATTATATATATACTTTTAGTGAGAATTTACTCCATCTAGATAACATATTCTGAAACTGAAAAATGACACCTGAACACGGAATCGAACCCGGAAACTTTGGCTTAGTACGCCAATGCTTTAGCAATGCACTGATTAGAGCATTGGCGTACTAATCCAAAGGTTCCTGGTTCGATTCCCATATCCAGGTGTCATTTTTCAATTTCAGAATTTAACATTTCAAGTTTGTCTCCAAAAAGAAGACGTTATTTCCACCATATAGAGGCGAACCACCCCCTGTTACATCCCTGAATCCACCCTGCCACAAAATGTTAAACGCCGACAAATCAAATTTCCAGGCCATAATTTTACCCCCGGAACAAAAAGAGAGGCACGAACCTCCGTTGATATCAGGAAAGTATGGTTTTATAAACTCAATTTTCTCTATTTAAGTTGAGTGAACGGCGTGGTTATGGAAATAATTCGTGGATGTTCTGTTGAGAGGAAATACGGATGTTGATTTAGAATGTTTACCTAACGAATAGGTCTTAGTATTAAACGATATATTTAAACTTACATATTCTGTAATATACATCTCAAATAGATAAAACAAATTACATCCAAAATAAGTATTAAATAATAAGTTTTAAATTAATATATATATATACTATTTCGTATTTTAGGTACCCCCTAAGATGTATTGGGGTAAGCGTAGTCAAGGTTTAATATCACTGTTCTAAAGCAAATACATTTTCCTAATCGACTCTTATTGAAGATTGTTATTCCCTTCTTTCTTTTTCATTTGAGTAAAGTTCATAAATTTTTATTTTGTAAATATGTATTTGTAAACTTTAAAAATTACACCTCGACACGGGAATCGAACCGCGTTCAGGTGTCATCTTTAAAATTTAAGAATATTATTTTTGTTCCGGCTATATCCGTAGCTAAATATCATTCCCATCTTCTAAACTTTGCTAATCGTATACAATCAACTGGACAAGTGGTATTCTACTTACAATATTTATTTTTTGGTGAATATAAAAGTCAACTTGATTGGCAACATTATGATAAGAGATGGCGTATTGAGTGACGTCATAGAAGGCAAGGTAGAAAAGAAGAAGGGGACCGGTAAGACCACGAATTTGACTTAATGATAATCAAAAAAGAAATGAAGTCTAAGGATCTAAAATAAGGCAGTTACTGATAGGCAACGCTGAAGAATTCAATTCGGACGAGGTAACGGACATGTCTAAAGACAAAATACATGATAATTATATTCTTTAATTTGAAAAATTACACCTGAACACGGGAATCGAACCCGGGAACTTTGGCTTAGTACGTCAATGCTCTAGCCACTAGCTACCCAGGAATCATACCATGCCCAGGGGCATTCTTCACACATATTTTAGTCAAAGTTGCGGATGGACGTGCGGAAATCGTCGGTTACAAATATGTTGTCAATTAATATCACGAGCTATTAGATAACGCAGCCACCATCAACTCGGCAGTTGGATTTTTGCTGTCAATAGTACAACTACAACTGTACGAATCGTATCTGATAGCTTGTGATCTTAATTGACAACACATTTGTAGCCGATAATTCTCGCACGTCCATCACAGATACTGTCTTAAAAAATAGTGGAGAGTGGCCCTAGGAACGGGAAGATTCCTGGATAGCTCAATGGTTAGAGTATTGGCATATTAAGTCATAGGTCTTGGGTTTGATTTCAGTATCTACGAGTAGGTGTCATTTTTCAATTTAAAAGTATATATTTAAATGCGGCTATAACCGTAATTAACAAGTACAATAGTTTAGCTATTTAATCCTAATAATAGTATAATAGTAATATCTATATTTTATTAAATATATTAGGAGAATTTCTGTATTGAGTACAAGACAAATGAGAGATTAAATTGAAGTTTAACTGCATAAGCTTCAGATGTATGCTACATGTCTCCGGTTTAATTTAAATTATGTAATAACATTATCAAATTAATAAAGTTTGATTTAAAGCTGCGTTGTTAGTAAAATACTTGCTTTAATTGTACTTATAATTATATTGATACCGATAGTTTGATTTGATAGAGAGCCGCTTCGTTTAAAAGTTATTTGATTTTAGCGAGCGTTGTTTGAGCCTCAAATACAATTATTCTAGTTTTACTTAACATTATTTCCCTTCCATTTTTAGAGCAGAGTATAGCCTGAATGGGTAGTAAGACGCGGTGCTAAAAAAAAAAGTGGTTGAATGTATGTCAAG
>JBCFYV010001001.1:6399032-6434032 GCA_039000515.1 Timema cristinae | reverse complement strand
ATGTATTGTATGTATGTATGTATGTATGTATGTATTTGTATGTATGTATGTATGTTGTATGTATGTATATGTATGTATGGTATGTATGTATGTATGTATGTATGTATGTATGTATGTATGTATGTATGTATGTATGTATGTATGTATGTATGTATGTATGAGTGTATGTGTGTATATATATATATATTTATTTATTTATGTGAATGTATATATTAATGTTAAAAATAAGTAAGACGTATGTAATAATAGTAGTGGAAAGGTGAATGAAACTAACGAAACTACCACAATTTATATTTCATCATATTTAAAAAAATGGGGGTTTGATTATTTTGAAACTTTGCGGCAGATTACTGTTTGAGATAAAAACCGTAAAAAAAGTTTTTGTATTAGTGTGATTTTTATTTCATATTTACATACTAATCCCGTGGTTTCGAATAGATGACCTTTTCAAATTTTCCAGTTCAGTTGTCGAATGGTCTAAAGCGTCACTCTCACAATAGACTGGGACTGCAAATGATGAAGTTATCGGGGTTTGAATCCCGATCGGGTGTACCGAGGATGAGTTTTCATAAATTGTATTTTACTTTCCCTCCATGAAAATGCAGGAACGCTTTCTCTTAATTTAACCTTTCTCATTCCTGATGATCTGACACCTTAGCTCAGTTGGTAGCGTGTCTTACTACTGAGCTAAGGGTCCCGGTCTCGATTCCCGGCATCACCGAAAAAAACGTATCATTGATGAAATATAAGTTTACCCTTTCAGAGTGAAAAATTAATGGCCGGTGGGTGACCTGGTGGTCTAGGGGTAAGGTGTCGGACTTCTATGCTGGCGGCCGGGGTTCAATCCTCGGTCCCGGCACAGATTTATCTGATTATCAAACCCTTACTTCACCTCTGACAAGACATCTTGTGAATGTGGGGAATGCCAAGCCTCCATCGTGGTTCGGATTCCACGTTAAACTGTAGGTCCTCCATTTCATCTCACAATCACCCTACCATTACACATTAGCGTAAGTGCGTACAACCCGAACGGGTAGTAAGACGCGGTGCTAATAATAATAATAATAATGGCCGGGGACTGGATGTTGTGCCTGTCCTAGTCTTAAGATAGATTATAAGGCATATGAAGCCACGACAGGCCAAGCAAGCCGGCTGGAAAATATATGGTTTAAATAAAAAATTGACCCAGGCCACAGACTGGAAATTTTAATGGATGTAAGTAAAAATTCCTAACACATTAACGTAATCAGTACATTAGCGTATAGCCGGAACGGGCAATGAGGTGATAAAAAAACATTAATATTTAAGAAATAGGAACATATTTTATGTTGTACTTTTGAATTTGTATCATATGACTTGACATATGAATAGGTGGAATATCTAGACATTTGTATATCTGCTAGATGAGGTTCTGCCGATGAAAACTTGTGCTGGTGAGTGTATGTATAGCTTTGACTTTACGCAAACTGTACGCCGCATTGATCGTTTGGTTTCAGTGGCGTACTTTTGACATTTGAATAAAAGGTGCACACTGTGTGACAAGAGGTTGGAAGGAGGGGTGGGGAAGGTATGAGGGTGTGGGGGATGTGAGAAAATCTTGACATGACTGATAAAATATTAGGTAACCAACACACACATGTGTTATGACGTCAGAGAGGGCCGTAGGAACAGACCGAATCGGAATCGTCTGACGTTAGATTAATGATCGGGAGGTGGGTGTGGTTCATTTACACCACAATAAAGGATGGGGGGGGGAGTAGTTTTAACAGGGGGATTCAGGGGTGGTGGGTTCTGTTTGAGAGACGAAGACTTCAATCCAATTTTCATTAGAAGGGATTATTATTATTATTATTATACAGCGCGTCTTACTACCCGTTCAGGTTGTACGAACGGTGATTGTGAGATGAAATGGAGGACCTACAGTTTAACGTGGAATCCGAACCACGGTGGAAGCTGACATTCCACACATTCACAAGTTGTGATTAATACACATGGCATAGTTGATCCTATGTAAATGTCATAGGACTTTTTTCACTGTAGGTAACTCTTGTCTGTTTCCTATGCCCTTATGGCATAGTTTATTTAATTGAGCTATGTGCTCATTTATACTATGTCCGTAGGACATAGAAGTGTATGTCAGTTGTTCTGACCTTTGCCTATGCTCATCAGGCATAGTGTATTATAGATTGCAATGCGCTCTATCCTTCTAAGTCTATTAGACTAGGTCTCAAATATTGGGGGCGTATAATCAGAATGGGTAGTAAGATGCACTGCTAAAAAAACTCACTTTAAGTCAAACTATAAAATAAGTTGAACAAAATATTGGTAAAAGATTTAGGCGTGTCTGAATAGTACGTCTAAGGGCCCTTGGAAGCCATGTGCTCTTTAAAGTTTCAATGGCGTCGGCTTAAAGGCCGGAAGTGATTTTTGATGGTGTTTGAATTCTCTTAAAGTGTACAATTGCACTCCTTATTGCACACTTATTAAGGGTAACATACGACTTCCTCTTTATCGTGTACTTTAGTTAAACTAGCTTTTTATATTGGATGAAAGTATTATATATTTTGTGAAAATGGAATAAAACATTTACATATTGTTAAATAAAACTAGTATGGTTTGTTATTTGTTTATATACATGGTGTTAAACAATTAAATTTCTTTTTCTAGTGTGAAAATCTCTCTCAAAAGGAAATGTATTTACGAGTTAAAAGATCTTCACTAAGTTTGTTTGAGAAAATACTTTACAGATATAAGTAAATTAATTATGGATATATTATTATATATTCATATATATACTATATATTTAATATTTTCTTAATATATAAAAATGTTTATTCATGTAATATATATATATATATTTATATAATATATGTATATATTTAACAATTTCTCTACATATGCAAAAATGTTTGACATGCTCACTGGTATCCTTGCGTACATACGCGCTTCTTTTGGTGCGTAGCTTTAATTTCTTTGTTTATTCAGCAGTCAATCATTCTAGAAAATATTTCAAAACAAGAGATGAACATGTAATTGAGTAATTTATTTTGGAATTCTATAGGCCTATGTATTTATCTGGCAATACTTTTACATGCTTTAAAACAACTTGAGATTAATGTAAGCTAGGCCTAGTTTGTCAGCTTCCCAAATTTTCAAGTTTATAAAATTGTGATAGGATTGACCATTTTTGGCGCACTTTTCCAAATACGTTTTTTAACAAGAACAAACCCCAAGGTTCATAGAATTAAGGAAGATAAATAATAAATATGAATTTGCGCCTTAAAATAATTTCACCATTGACGAATGACGCCATTGACAAAACCTATCAAAATTCAATATCGTTACCATGGAAACGCATGTTTCCGAACTATCCACCAGATGGCTCTAGCTGTACTTTGCTGTCCGATAACTATCATGCACCCTATGTACTTAGGAGCACCAGATACGTGTTATATTAAAGCGTGCAGTAAGTGCACAAGTGCGTAGGGGCAAACTATTCAAACACGGCCTTAGATCTTTAAAATGCTACCTAAGTTTTTATAAGCTTACTATAAGATACTATAAAATCTTGCTCTTACTGTTTTAATCAAGTTAAAAAAATGTTATTGTTTTAGTTATTTTATTATAATAACAAGAGAGTAAGCCTATGAAAGGATAAGAAAGTGTAGAGAAAATTAGTGTGGATGCATTACATACGGACCTGTTGTTTGAGCTATATGTCACGGTTGTCTTGCCCATAAAATTAATTTAATTAATGGATTTATAGTAAAAACTTAAATTTCTGTAAATCAAATTGTGTGCAATGCTTAGGCTTATGTATTAATTCTGATTGATGATTCTGATTGAATTTCTTGTTTTAGCTGTATTTAAGCTTGTACAAGATGGAACTTCAGAATGTTGTAAAACTTCGAAACGTACCTAGGTACAAAGAAATATTCACAGCTTTCAATTTATTTTTATATTAAAACTTAGTTAATTACAAATATTGTGAATACAGTACCTATGTAGACCATAAAGTGGTGTGAACATAAGTGCTGCTTCAGTGTGATAGTAGTTACCAACATGTAAACTTGTGAACATATTTTGTGTTATCTATCTATATAAAATTAAATTACTATTTAATTTTACACGCTTTCTACACCATAGTGCTACAACCTTATCCAAAGTTGATTTTTGTTTGGTTTGTTAGCAAACCTGCAACAAAATGGGAGTGAACATCATCAAAATGATAACTATACTTAAATAATATTGGTTATTTTTAATCACCAACTTTTTTTGTTTTAATAGTTTTATAATATCACTCTGTTACATTATGGATGCCAATGGAAATGGCAAACGTGAAATACCAAAATTTCGTGATTTGTTCAGACGTCAAAGACAAGATTCTGACAGTGGTCCAGAATGTCCTGATCTGGACTTTATCTATAATGATGCAGATTCCAGTATAAATGAACTAGCGGAGTTGTATAGCTACACAGAACAGCCAGAATTTCAGCAAAATGTTAAAGCTTTCGAGGATTTAATGAGAGACTACAAACTGGTTCCTTATTGGCAAAAGTTATTAGAAGTTCAACAAAGGTCAGTTATCCTTAAACTCTTGGATCAATTAGAAGTTTCAAATAAATATATTCGAATGAAAGCAGCACGTTGTATATTGTATTTGGCTCAAGGTTGTTGGGCAGAGCTGCAGTCTGATACCGAACAGCAAATAATGTCAAGAAAAAATGTAATGCTGCTCTATGAAAGCGGGGTTTTCAGTGCCTTCGTAGAGTTGTTAAATATTGAAATAGAGAACAGTACTGCAGCTTCCACGGCTCTTAGAAAACTAGCAGTGAGTCTGGCCGACTCTACAGATCTGAGAGTTGTACTTAGTGTTCTGTACATTATGATAGAAGTAATGCGTGTGGCGAGGGACGATGACACTGATGAGTTTAAGTGCTACACTGAATCCTTTAGGATTGAATTAGGACATCCCATTGGGGATGAACTACTTGTAGTTAAGTTGTTGGGAATGGTGACACGTTTTTGCAGTGGGTCGTCACCGCATTTCCCGATGAAAAAGGTGCTTTTGGTGCTCTGGAAAACGATACTCTCATCTCTCGGTGGCATGGATGGTTTGCGCGACTTGAAGCAAACATATCGTGAAGAAGCTGGACTCAGTGCCACTCAAGATACAATGGAAGTAGCTCGCACCATGAGAGCTTCGTCTCCCCCTGCAAGTGCGGCGGATTTATTAGAAGCCCAGAACCAAAAGAGAAATAATCGTCCATTTAGACGCAGTCTTATGAAACAGAGCTCGCTGGATGAGTCAATGGGCTTGGAGTTTGAAGGGGGGGACCAAACGGATGAAGAGGTAAGAGATTTTGAAGAGCGTCAAGCAATGGAAGAAGCAGGGGAGGTCCCCCAACCTCCGAGCCCTCGTCCGAGTACTCCGATGCCCATGAAAAACAAAGGTCTCCCTTGGGCACCAAAAGCCCGTCAGAAAGATCTCGACTTGTTTTTAGAAAACACCAGAGTCAAATTTGTCGGCTTTCCCCTTCAAGGGGATCGTGTTTCCCTGGCTGGATTACCACAGCCTATCCACGAAGGGGTCGATGTTCTCAAACACAACATGTACACATCTCTAGCCGAAGTACAGATTCAGAAAGAGGAAGAAATTGCTCGCAATCCACTTTCCACGGAAGAGCCCACTGTGCCTTTGACTCCAACAGAGATTTTGTACCAAGGGATGCTTCCTAATCTTCCTCAGTACATGATCGCCCTCCTCAAAATCCTCCTAGCTGCGGCACCTACTTCAAAAGCCAAGACTGATTCCATCAACATAATGGCGGACGTCCTTCCCGAAGAAATGCCGATGACTGTTCTTCAGTCAATGAAGTTAGGAATTGATGTCAACCGGCATAAAGAGATAATTGTGAAAGCTGTATCTGCTGTATTATTGCTTCTTTTGAAACATTTTAAGCTAAATCACATATATCAGTTTGAATTTATGTCCCAGCATCTTGTTTTTGCTAACTGTATCCCTCTAGTGTTGAAGTTTTTTAACCAGAACATTATGGCCTATGTCGGAGCTAAGAATACCATCCCTATCCTAGACTTTCCTTCGTGTGTGATTGGCGACCAGCCTGAACTGACTGCTGAGAGTTTAGAGATAGGAGATAGCCAGCAATATTCTTGGCGTAACATCTTCTCGTGTATTAATCTATTGCGAATCTTGAATAAACTCACAAAATGGAAACACTCCAGGATAATGATGCTTGTGGTCTTCAAGTCAGCACCAATACTTAAGCGAACTCTTAAGGTAAGTTACTTAATTGAGGGTAAGTTAGGTTAATTAATTCTCATCAATAATTTGGATAGCCTCAAATGTCATATAGTTTAGGCTATTATTTTTACTTAAGAGGCGGATCAATACTTGTTCACCCATCAAAACATGCTCATAATCACTTTCGTTATCCGACCTCTGTTAGGTTGGGGCTTGAATTATTATTATTTCCACCATCCTGTTCCAGCCATAATTTCTTCTAAGTCCACACTGTTCTAAATTGACTCCAACCATCTCAGTCCGAGCCTTTCCTCAATCATTCTCATTCCCATTGCATGCTTTAGTAGTCTTCATCCTTTCATCCTCTTAACCTATCCAAATCACCTCAGTTTATTCCTGTTTGTTCTTTCATTCAGCTTGTCCACCCCAATTTCTTTCCTTATTTACTCATTTTTCATTCTATCTATTTTTGTCTTACCTAAAATATATAGTAGAAATTTCGTCTTTGCTGGTTAAACTCTATTCTTATCCAGGTCTGCACTCTGAATAGTTTTATACCTAAATGTTTTAACACCCTTTCTCCACACAGATGCTGGTACATTTTCTTTGGCACTAATCCTAACTGCCTTGTGCCATTAAAACAAGTGTTTAGTAACTAGTGTAGAGGCATATAACCTGAACGGGTAGTAAGACGTGGTGCTAAAAAAAAAAAAGGATAGCCTGCACGGATGGTCGAGTTGTTTAAGGTGTTTTATTCGAACATCTGAATCGTGTCACTCTTAACTGAGCTTGAACTTCTAATCCCAGCTGTGTGAATAGGATGTATATTCTACACTTGCTCCCTAATCTTGCTGACAAGCAATTAAACCACCCCTGCATTTAACACACTGATTTAAAAATAGTTTCATAATTAACATAACATACTTTTATATGCCTTGCATATCATCTCAAATTCTAATATTATTTGTTTTGTACTTTATAAGATGATTGTTAAGTGATTGGCTTGACTTTGTTTAGCGGTTACAGTAAATAGATACCTATATGATTCTAATAATAATTTGAAAATATAAAAGACAGTCAGTGTTGGCACTGTGTTAAAATCTAAGGGTTTATTAAGTTGTTTCAACAAAAACATTTATGCACAAAACACTATCCAGAGATAGTGTATGCTTTATATGTTAATAAAGTCGGTTACGCTGCCTTACCCCCTCACTTTTAAAAATACAGCTGTTTATGGTTGCAATAATTGGTTCCATTTGTTTGAAAATAATTGCACAAAAAAAAGTTCTTTGTCCTCCACCCTCCCACTCTTTGAAAAACTGACACTTAGGTGGTTGTAATCATTGCCCATAAAATCATAAATGATAAATTCCAAGGTGCTAACTCACTCCCCACAATTAGTTTTTAATGTTTTATTGATAATTTGTTTTTTTATTAATTAATTTCAGATTCATCTATGAAAATTTTTGTTTGTTCAACTTTTTTTTTACTGTAAATGCTTATTTCCAGCCCATAAGCATGACACAATTTCAGGCCATAGGGTGGGGACCATGGACTTGTGGTAAATTATTTAATGTCCTGAATGTATTGTGTTTTAAAATGAGTTTTTAATAGGCCTATATAACAGAAGCCTACTTTATTTACTAACACACATTGAAGTAATCAATGGTACAAATAAGTAAACATGTTAAGTCAAATGTCCTAGGTTTGATTCTTGTTCCTAGGTGTCATTTTTATACTTTGGTGGTTAAATGGTCTAAAAGGTATTACTTTCACAATATACTGCAAGATTGAGCTTACAACCCCAGTCAGTGTTTTTTTCTTAAATGACTTCCAACTCTCCCTACATGCATATGCGGGTACAATTCCTCAAAATTCGAACTTCTTCATACCCAAGACATTAGCATATAATCCAAATGGCTAGTACCTTACACAATCTGATAAAAGAAACTTCAAATTTATCAAAATAAATGTCTATTGCTATTTTTCCCATTCAAGGTACGTCATGCCATGATGCAACTTTATGTACTCAAGCTGTTGAAGATGCAGACCAAGTATTTGGGGCGTCAGTGGAGAAAATCCAATATGAAAACCATGAGTGCCATCTACCAAAAAGTGCGTCACCGCCTCAACGATGACTGGGCGTACGGCAACGACCTCGATGCTCGGCCTTGGGACTTCCAAGCTGAGGAATGCGCCCTCCGGGCATGTGTGGATAGGTTTAACAATAGGCGGTACAGTGCCAACACCAAGGACCCTGACTTTGAGCCCTTGGATACGTGCACCACGAGTGTACTCGGGCAACCTTTCGAGCTAACCGATTATTTTAAACAACACTACGAGGTATGGTTGCAGCGAGAAGTATTTCAGACTCCATTGGGAGATTTTTATTGACTATTATCACCAACCCTGCGATGCTCTGGAACAATTTAAAATACATTTTATATAAAGATTGCAGGTTCACTTGGAGAACCACACTGATTAAATTGTGGGCCATGAGTGACTTGAGAGACTGCTAATAATACAGTAGTTGGCACAGTGTCTACCATAATAGAATTATAATGTACATATATGAAAATTTGCTTTTGAATAGTGTTAATTTTACTATTGTTTGCTCAATTTAATTTATCATTAAGAATTTTTAATTATGCTTGAAATGGTTCAAAGCTCGACAATATCTTTTTAAGTTAATACTATAACAAGTATTCTTATTTGATCATAAAGCACATGTATGTTGCAATGCAAGGAGACTGACCTGATATGAGCCACGAACAGGTGAAACCAACGATAAATGAGTTGGATCTTCAAGAAACTTTTATCATTTTATATCTTAGTGCAGTCCTAGATACTAGTTAGAAAAGTTGCATGGTCTTCTATAAAGTAATAATTCAGCTACATAGTTGAGTAACTATAGTCCTAAATAACTATTAAACCTGCAGTGCTAACAATAATGTGGCCCATTCGTAAAACTACATGCGAAGAGAATAATCTAGTCCCATATCTAATTAAGGCATTGGCTTTTGTAAAGCTTAAAAAAAAATCACTCAAGAATGTGATTTTGGTAGATAATAGAATTAAAAGCAAGGCAATCATATTTAGCCCTTGCTTTAACATAAGTTTACTAATAATAGAAGCTATAAATTTTTGAAACCAACTATGAACATTTTATCAAATCTATTTCCTAATGTTGGTGGTGAAATCTCTTATAATAACTAAACATTAACATTGGATAAACTAACTTCTGTTACTCATGTTTTTTAATACATATAACACCTCATTTGTTGACAAAGCAAAATTAACTCCAGTTGAATCTTTTTATCAATAGCAAAAGAATGAGCATTTATTTATCCTTTTGCTTTCTCTTTGAATAAAATATTCCTACCATCTACTCATCCTATGTCAATTATGTTATTCCTTTTCTTACAGTAAGCTGCACAGAAGGAAACTCAGGCTAAGGTATGACAGATTAATTTCTTCTTTAAATACGGAACAAACATCAAGTTGTGCTGTTTTCTACAATTCAGGGTACAAAAATATTACAAGAGACATACACAAAATAAAACATTGGCCAATCACGCCCACCCTAAGAAAAAAAATTAAATAACTTTTCCCTGAGCGGGGAAAACCTTAACTCCACAAAAGATTGAATATGGGAGATAGCGCTGCAGGAGATTTTGAACCATCCCTACAGCGAAGCAATTACCTGGCTATGCATCACCTTTGTCCCACACTCTCCCAACCATACATGGCTGTATGAGAATCCACACGGTAATTGGACCTAACCCTCCCTCCAATGGTGCCGTAACTGAATACTTCTTGAGGCCACACCACCTTCACCATTAGATGATACACATGTAGTTCACTCCTCCAGGCAATACATTACCTCTCATATTAGGTTATAACCCAACCTGGGGAGGCTTCACTTGAATGTAAAAATACAGGCTCTCTATCTTAATATACGCCTTGCAAACGAATCTCTTGTTCAAAAATAACTAACCTAATGGCATTAGCATAGCTAGCTGGGAGATTATTTTAAGCCAATATGTGCAGCCTGGGCGCCGAGTTCCTACAAAACCTGGACTATGATCTTCGTGGGGAAACAACTACCTCTTGTTGGCCATCGGGAGTAATGTAAAGTGTAAACAGTGCTTTTTCTTCAAAGGGTACACCTGGCGCAAACACAACCCGGGTCCATTGTATGGTGCTATTTTTACCAACATACACTGTTTTAGTTGCCAGTTTACATTTATAGCCCTATGCATTGAAACTAAAACTAGCTGCCCAGCGTGTAATTACCCAAAATATATTCTGCTAAGTCTGCCAATCAATCTAAATTTTAACAACACTAAAGCTTGGACAGAGTTTTTATATTTCAAAAGATAGCAGAGGACACATTGACTAAGTAATGGCCATGAACACTACTTTCTATTGTGCTTTCATTTATATAAACTGTCACCATAGGCATTATTTTAGAGCTACTAGTCCTCCCTTAAATAAAACTTACTGATGGCATAATTTTGTACAGTATATAGATACGGTCTGCGCCCTGTTGAGAGAAGAGTGGTGGACAGATAGAGGAATATGTTGGCATGTCATCAACTGACCCAGCCACAAGATGGAATAGCAATATAATAAAACTGCTCAGAACAAATGTTTTTTACGCACCAACTTAGCTAATTGTACAATAACATCTGTTTAAAATATTTGTCAGGCAGGAAGCTTACTTGGCATTATTCCACAGCAGATGAGGTAGGACCAGGTAAAAATGGTTTTATTTTGTATTTATTCAAAATTACATGTTATATATTGAGACAATGTATACAAAATTAAAATTTATTATCGAAACCTATATATAATATATATATATATTTTGCTCTAAAATTTATTTTTAAATTTGTCTGCATATTTCACAATTTTATAACCTAAAGAAGAAAATACAAAATTTCTGCTTGGTTTCATGTTTAAAGATTTTTTTTTTTTATAAAAGCAGTGTTACTTCGCTTTTAAAAAATATTGTAAATCATATCTAAAAACTATCAAAGTAAAAAGTACTCGATTACATCTTGTGTCTCTAGCCATAGTGTAATCTGTCAAGGTAAGCATGCTTCCTTTAAGAGTAAATGGAGTGTACATTTCAATTGTCATAGGATGAACCTTAAACTTCTTTCATTCATACTAACGTATGTGTTTACACAGTAAAACGTTATCACAAATGTGTATTTAGTAAAATTTTCATACTATAAATATTGGACAGTTTGTATCTTTATGTTGAAGACTTATTTGCCTACTGGTGTGAACACTTCATAGTCGAGCACGGAAAAGTTATAATCCCCCATGAGAACGCTGCATGAGGCACTGTCTCCGTCATAAGAGTGAGGTAGGTTGGAATAGCTGTCCATGTTTGTGTTGCAGTTGCTGGCTATGAGTAGGTCGGCACCTGCACCAAATATCGGGCCACAGCTGTTGACATGACACAAACGGTAAATATTCATTTTTTCCCTACTATAACCTAAAAAGTATATTTTGTTATATATTTGGAAGAAGGTGGATAGAAGAAATACATTCTTTGTTTCCTCTTTCAGGAAGTTGCATTGCAAGTTTCCCACTCCCTCCCACTACGTTCCAATAGAATGGAACCTAAGTCAGGGGATTGGGTGGTAACTGTACATTTATTTCAAGAGCCAACCATCACCTCTTTGACTAATGGTATCAGTGTGAACTGTGTTCTTCTTTTCATTGTAAAAGCCATATCGTTTTTGTTCCTATCCACCTTCCCTTAACTAAAACAAAACTACTTCATAAAGCTATAAGAGGCTTTCTTTATAGAGAAATGTATATTTGATAGGGGGTGTACACAGCTTCGAAAATTACGAAACCTCTCAATAAAAACATATATGATTAAAATATTCAGTTTATGTTTAACCTATTTTCATTCTGAGCTGCTATATACATTACAAATTAATATTTGTTGGAAAAAAACAAGTGCAGAAGGACATAGGAAGCTAAAGGCGTGGACTGAAGACACATGGCAGACACATAACCTGCCAGTGATGATAATTCCTAAGTAAATTGATTTTAATAACCCCTAAATTATGTTAGTGCATAAAGTTAAATATAAATAACCAAAATATCATGTTTTTCAAGCATTACACAATTACCAAAATGTTTCAGAACTTGTTTCAGCTTCAAGAATATTTCATTTTGAGTTTGCTTTGAATTTAAAAAGTTGACTTCGCACACTCTCAATATTTGAACCAAAGCCCTGGACGCTAAATCATGATCTAAACTAGGAGGATAGCCAGCCAGCACAATTACCAGAATAAGAAGAAACAGGAAGTTAGTTAGATTCAGTGACACCAACCTAGTTGCAAAGATAGGGTAGGCATCAATGAATCTAACTTCTGGTTTAGACATAATACTATTACTTCACGAGTATGATAAAATAGAAAGTATCAAAGTGTTGTGTTAGTCTTGTTTTATTTTTATTTGTGCTTCATTTTTCTACAATTCTATCTCTACAATTAATGTTTGTGAGGAGCATGTTGCTGTTAAGAGAATAAGGAATAGGAATGAGTGGGAGTACATGAGATGATAGAGAAAACAAGCCTGAGATGGTATATGCATTTAATGAGGATGAAGTATGCAGGAAAAAGAAAGCATGGAGGGCCAAGAAAAAGATGGGAGGAGCAGATGAAGTGTGCAAATGAGAGGAAGATGGAGACATTTTACAAAAATGACCCAGACATAGATTTGAAACAGTTGATGATTAAAGGTGTGTGAAAAAAAAAGAAGACTGGTGCTTTTAAGCATGACATCTCAACAAGATTCATTTCAAACTTCTTCCTTCCCTTTTCTAAATGTACTTACTCTGGATGGTAGCAAATGGCAAACATCTTCTTGACAATGTCATACTTGGTTGGAGGCAAGTCCTGATCGTTAGTGAGAGTAAAAAGAAAGGCTTTATCTGAAGGTATGTAGTGCCCCTTTGTGTTGGTTTTACCCCATGGAACGTCACTGAAACCCCCACATATTTCTCCTCTTGAACCCTGAAAAACAAAACAATAAAGGTCAAGATGCAAGTTTCCATTACCTCTATCTGCGCAAACAAATGTAAATTATTGTTTTTACTTAATGCTTTTTTCAATAACTCTAAAAATAACCTTCCTTCACCTCTGACAAGAAGTGTATTAATCACAACTTGTGAATATGGGGAATGCCAGGCCTCCACCGTGGTTCGGATTCCACGTTAAACTTTAGGTCCTCCATTTCATCTCACAATCACCCTACCATTACACATTAGTGTAAGTGCGTATAACCCAAATGGGTAGTAATACACGGTGGTGATAATAATAATAACTGTAAAATATCACTAATTTAATATTGTAGAATGTTATCAATTTTGGCTACAAAAAAGTTTTGAATTTTCTAAAAGGTCCTTCCTAAAAAAATGTATCTATTTAGAATCAGTTCTCCCAATTAATTAAGAATATAAAATATTTTGGTGAGTCATGTAAACATTTCCCACACCTTTCGAGTTAAGTTTGTGTTACATTAGGAAGAAGAGCGGTAACACTCGATATGCTTATAGAGGCGGCCATTTCCTCTTTGTCCAATGACAGCAATGTAAAGTATGAACTGTGTTGTTCTTTTCATTGCTAATGCCATATCAATAGGGACATGCAAAATTCACATTTGCAATAAAATAAATTTTTACATTAATTCTACTGTTTTCACACAAATCTAAGCTTTTTCTTTGTAATTTGGCAAATACCACATCATGCAATATAATTTTAAACGCAGTAGCACTGGTGCTAGCACTATACTAGGGCTGCCGTTTATACGAATAGTATCAGGTTTTACTTATTTTATGGGTATAAAATGGATCACTGGAAAAAAGAGTGTTTTCAGGATATTTAGGCTTTTTTTTATCTGATGTTAGCATTAAAAATCACAATTTCTACTTTTACACATTAAGATACCTAGATTTTTATTCTTTGTTTACAGCCTTTAAAAGATTTCACGCTAGAACATTAATTAATATATATATATATATATATATACATATATATATGTGTATGTGTATATATATATATATATATATATATATATATACACATATATATATATGTACCTTGGTACAAACCTAAGTTGATAATCGATTATTTTGATATTGCTATTTATAAGACTCGAAGGTAATGAATGATATTGATATATAGTGTTTGATATTACTAAGCGTGAAATGTTTTGTGCGTATTTATATTTGATTTTTCTCGGAATATGCTAATAATTAGTTAAATACACAATATGAATGAAAAATTTAGAGTTTTATCCTAGTTTTTTTAACCATTACTAATTTGACCCATATTTACATAAATAATAATATCACTTTTTGAGAAAAGTAAAATCACTTTTCCGTCAAAAATAACTTCGCCTTTTGCATGTGTCTACATATCATGTTTGTTCCTTTTTATATGCTTCTATACATCTTTCCTGTACCTCCTTCCAAATATAATTCAATTACAATATAGTCTCGGAAACTCAATCTAATGTGGACTGAGATGGTGTCAAGTTATTGAAATGTCCAGCTTTATGAATGAACTACATTAGATGTGTGTTTACTAAACAAGGATGAATCACGGTACAGTATCAAACATTATAGATACAGTTTTGTACAGTACAATATATTATGTGTTAACATAATGGTGTGTGTGAGAGAGAGAGAGAGAGAGAGAGAAAGAGAGTGTATATAGAGAGGTGTAATATATAGAAATTCAATACAGTACTGTACATATAATGTTGTATTGATTCGAATAACATGTTACTGAATTGGAAAACTAACAAAGCACTTGTAAAAACACCACAGCACGGCTGTTCCACTCGAGTTAAACAAACAAAAAAACAAACAAACAAACTGAAAGGTTATACAGTTGAATGACTGGCACCAACAACTGTGTGCGTGTGTCGAGTCTCTACTGTACTTCAAATAGCGAAAAGAGGTTTTCCTTAAAGATATATATTGGGTAGTATTAATTAATTTTTAAAACTATATAAGGGTTTCCCTTTGCAAAGAAGGCCAAGAAATAGGAAGGGTGTGTTGTTTGTTATTAGTGAAGATAAAGCATTTTATAATAAACTGATTACACTCATAAAAACAGTTGTACACACTTAACTGATGTAACAACTTACATTGTAACAACACTCACCAACTCGGACAGACAACTGGGACAGCGATGTAACGACTTACATGGTAACAACACTCGCCAACTGGGACAGCCAACTGAGTCAACACGCGGCACTAGCTTGACCGGCGACCTACGCTCTCGCCAAATACATCGGACTGACTGAAGGCGTGTCCGCGCCTGCCGGCAACGAGGCTCGACCACGTGTTCGGCCAGCAGAGAAGATGGATAGAAGAGTTCCGTTTCCGCCTTCGCCGAGCTTCGAGAAGGTGCTAGGTGTTCGATATGAGTCTCGAACCTCTCCTCCCCCTTGTTTGTAATGTTCTCCAACCTTCCTTTCCTTCGATCCGCCCCCCTTCTCTGAGAATTGTATTTCGTATAAATACTAGCGGTACTGGGATCTCAGGTGACTTACTACCCCACCGGCTCGAGGATAAGAGGTGAGGGCAGCGACTGGGTTTCGGGGGATATTACTTTCCTACCAAATTTACTGTTTCGGCGTCATGGGGGAACTCTTTCTAAATTACTATTTGGACTTTGTTATTAACTTATGTTTATTTGAATATTGACTATGCTACGCGCTTATCGCTGCTGGGAGTTAGACCGTCGCTTTCGCCACCACTTATATTCAGGGTCTGGGCCCTATTCAAATGTACTTCATACATTTGCCAATATTAGCTTTTAGCCTGAGATTGTCAGGTCCTGGGTTCGAAACCCGGCTTATGTTGTTTTCGAGTATAGCTGTTTCTGGACTCATCTTTGTTCGCCAAGTTAAACGCCTAGGGTTGTTAAGTTATTATTACCTTGTGGCCTTGTTTGATTGCTATGACGTCACGTTTGCTACGGGCGTCTGTAAGAAAAATATATATTTATACTAGGGTGGATAACTTAAACGCTAGAGTAACCAGTTTAGGAACTAATCAATTTAACGAAGTAACCAAAGACCATGTCACTGAGATCCCGGACCGTTACCTTTGATGGGTTTGATGTAACTTGTTTTGAGGAGGTAACGTTTATGTTTCCCTTTGATGTAATTGGTTTCCGCGATGGACGGAAAAGCGCGCTTCACGCGGTGTTGATTGTTTGCTCAGCTTGTTATTGTTTTTTTTGACTAAATAAAATTATGTTCATTCAGGTAACTCTTTACCTAATTTACTGCCTCTCTCACCTTATAGATATTAAGGGGGGGGTTGCACTGAATAAATAATAAGGTTGTATAACCAACTTAAAACTACTCCTTTACGTCACATAATATCAGATCACATTTTCTCTCTTTCTCTTATTTTTAGCACCGCATATTGCTACCCATCTCACATTTGTACTAATTACGCTGATCGGATGAGGAAGGTTGAATTTTGTGGAAGTGTACCTACATTTGTCTGGAAAGAAGGGAAAACCACCAACCTAAATTCAACCCCAAATCTTTCATTCCAGTCTATTGTGAGAGTGACACCTTAGACCATGCAGACATCTAAGCAGGTCACAAACTCTTAAACTCCATTTCAGTACATATATGTAATTAAGATGGGAAGAGCAGATAACAGTTAAGTGTGTGAGTGAGAGGAGAAGAATGGACAAGAGTAAAGAAGGAAGAATAGTGTAAAGAAAAAGTAAGATGGAGGCATTTTATTAAACTCACCAGGCCCCAAATTAAGGATAATTATGTAACTAATCCCCTCCCCCCCATTTTACTATTTTTTTCCAGCATTACGTCTTACTACCTTTTCAGATTATATGCATAGATAATAATTATGCTAATGGGTTAGGGATAAGAAAGGTTGAATCAATAGGAAGTGTACTCACATTTGCATAGAAGGAGAGTGGAAAACAATTTAGCAAATACCAACCTCAGTACAACCGACCGGAATTTGAACTTGAATTTCCCTGACATCAACGGTATTGCGAGAATAACACCTTAGACCTTGTGGCCACAGAAGCACATAACATCCCTTATCAAACATTCTAATAGCTCACCATAACGATGACATATGTCGGTGCAACTCCATCACAATGTCTGTGAAATGCCTCTGCTGAGTAACCATGACTCGACGCTCGGTACACTAGACGCCAAACTTGCTTCGAGGAACCGTACCAAGTATTGAGTACACGCTGGTAGGACATTTTGTCCTGAAAAAAATAAAATTACAAATAGTATAAATTTATCTCTTTAAGGAAAACCTCTTCACTTTTTGAGGTACATATTGTTATATTTTGAAGAAAGTATCCATCTTCCCTGTATCAACTTCAAGATATAACAAACCCTGTAAAATGTAACACAGTGTAACCTGCATTGGTGGGGATGCAGACTGAATGTTATAATCATCTAATCTAGTCAAGTGTATTTCTAAAGTGTTTGCCCATGTTGTCTCCACACAAATGTGGATACATTTCCTAAACAATCTATGCAAGAAATAAGATAGGTTGAAAAATAAAAGTATTTGTGTGTGCGTGCGTGATTTGAACTATTGTAAATAAATTAACATAGAGGTAGGCTAGCACTTGCAAAGTTAATAGCAAAGTTTAAATACTGGAAACGTTACTTGAGTCACCATTGGCTGTGAAATCAATCATAAATTATAGTAATAGATTATTTACAAACGCCCATAACAGAGATTGCCTTAAGACACGAGAATATCTTACAGCTAAGTGGCAGAGTATTGGTGCATCAAATCAAAGGTCTAGGGTTCGAAACCTGTACTTTCTATTTATGAAAATAATTAAGTAAATTGAGAAAATATAATATTCAGGGGGATCCAGTAACTCTTACTTCTAACAGTCATTCTCCATATTTCTAACTACCATTTAGAAATTACCATTTTTTCAAGATTTATTTGGTTACTTCAAGTTGTGCTTCTACTTTACTTCAAAGTTTGTCTAACACACACCCAAAAGTTTTGTTTCTGTTTATACCTCCTCCCCTATTTCCACAGGCCTCACCTAAAAATTCAAAGTTTTAAGAATTATATATTTGGAGTGAATGGTCCCTTTAGCTGCCTGTTAAATTTCAATTTTCTACAACAATGATAAATAATTAATTCCATTAGTTTTGGTAATTTTGAACCTCTCCTTCACACCCTTAGAAATCTATGATTTATTTGGTTATCTGGTCTACCTATCAGCCGAATTTTGCCCATTTTGAAATTTTTCTACCTTCACATGAATTTTGCTAATGAAACGGGATGAGGAAAGGTGGGATATATATAAAACATAAATTATACAATAGCTATGCCCTTGCTATATAAAATATACATATTAAGCCTAATAAACATTTAATATGGAATAAAAATCAATAAACTTATTTCACACCATCTGAAAACAATTATGTATGTAATATAGCGCCGGAAAGTTTGGCTGGACTAAACGTTAATCGCCAAACACCAAATGTTTTTTCACTCTCCCTCAACAATAACCCAGATATATTCCCTCTAAATGGCTCTTCCTCATTCCTACCTCACTAGTGTTATTAAATGAGGATAACCCGGCCATGTTCAGTGCAAATACATAATATAAAGAAAGCCAATGAACAACTGACCAATTTTTACACTAAACAAGTACAATAAAAATAAACAAATTTATAACCTAATTTAAAGTTCCTCCTATTATTTTATAATGTGATTGGGGATTATATGTACATTAAAGCAGATTAGAGGAAGTGTGTCTGAATTTACACAAATGTGAATACACTTCCTTCATATTATACCTTCCTCATTTGTGTAAATATGTGACAAGTCTGGATGGATATTAGAAAACTAAAAACACAATTATTTTAATTAAATACTATTTTTGCACCATGTCGTCCTACCTGGCTGGTCTTTTCGCATTTTGATGGTGTTGGGAAATGAATTTTAAATTAAATGGACCCTCATTTATGTGGAGGTAGAGTAAGAAGTATTAATACCTTCAGTACATTCGAAAAGGATTCGAAAATTTGCCAGCAAAGCAAAATAGACGGATTCTGGTGAGAATAAGACTGAGCTTCCTTAACATTTCAGGACCTGTGACCTCAGTGACACATACTCTTTTATCTGGTAGTAGTGTTGATTGTTCTTTGTGTGGATTTAGAAATGAGATAAAATGAGCTACTTCTGTAGTCGAGCATGTCAAATATGGTATATCCGCGAAAAAAGTCTTGTGTGAAGTGATGTTTAAAAACTATGAACACCATGAGATTTAAGATATTTTAAAAACCTGACCTACTAAAGGTAAAATTCAATGGTCTATGGTCATTAATTTGAAATACTATTAGCATTAAAAGCACCCCGTCTTACTACTCGTTGGGTTATACGCACCTACGCTAATGTGTAATGGTAGGGTGATTGTGAGATGAAATGGAGGACCTACAGTTTAACGTGAGTTCCGAACCACGGGGGAGGCCTGGCATGACACATATTCACAAGTAGTGATTAATACACGTCTTGTCAGAGGTGAAGGAAGGGTTTGGCAATCAGATAAATCTGTACCGGGACTGAGGATTGAACCTCGACCACCAGCATAGAAGTCTGACACCTTACCCCTTGACTACCAGGTCACCCGATTTGAAATAAATTTAAAAGTTTGGAAAGTATTCAGTCAATCATATTTAAATATTTACATGTTCATCTGGAGCAAGTTATAAAAAATCAAACACTTAAAGTTAATTGGTTTGGAAAATTTGATACTTCAAATTTCATCACTTAAAACAACTTTTAAAGAAAATTAAAAGTAATTTTAAGAAATTGATATTTAAAAAAAAAAATCAAAAAACAATTATAATCAGTTTTGTTGAGAAAAAAGTGTTTTTTTCTTTCAAAGACGATTCTCTTTAATACACCTAATCAGAACTGTATAACCTACCTAAGCTAGGTGTTATCCGTGGGCTGAGATGAGTCCTTAAGTACCTTTAATTTCTCAAAAATAAAAACTATCGTTAACCTGAACCAAGATCTGTGAGCCCGGGAAGAGTTTGAGTGAGACCCGAGGTTGGAGTCTCTTGTCTTCCGAGTTCTCTCGGAACTTGTTGGGAAGGGCTGCATATCTGTAACGTTCAAGGGACAGCTCCATGGGCACAGCCCCAGTAGGTTCCACTTCTTCTGCAAACACTTGGCTGTCTGTCAACAGACGACTTCACTATTAGACATTGGTGTACAATATATATTGTTAATAAAAAATTGTTTAAAATTCATTTGAGGTATTTAATGTGAATTTCTGAACCAACTGATTATAATCAGCAAACAAGAATTCCTATGAGCGAGAGCGAAAAGGCCTATACATTTTTCTGGTAAAGGTATTTTTACATACTTTTCAGGGCTCTTTTACATGCCACAATCAACATGGGATAGAGCGTTTTACTTTCCCTCTGACCGAGTTTGAACTGTTAATAAAACTATAGTCAAATTTTCATAGGAAGAAACTTTGAGACTGTACAGTTTTTTTTATTGTTAACATTTTACTTTGTTTTTACTTTTTAGTGTTGTTTTATATAAAATATACATGGTGCTGGAGGAGAGTAGAGAAGATAAAGTGACTAATGAATAAGTTTTAAGAAGAGTGGATGAAAAGAGAACCATTCTATTACTGTAAATATATACAATATTTGGACCTCAGCCAATTCCAATTTGATCATGAATTGCTTGTTATTGTAAACTAGCAGTTTAATTGATTTAGGAGATTATACTATAAATATGACCATAAGTGTTGCTATGGATTCATACGTTCGTCCAAAAACTTGAGCGAATAGAAGAAACAAAGTTACATGACGAGCTCTAAGCCAATCACAAGATTTCCATCTCATTGGCGCGAGCTGTTCCACTAAAGTTAAACTTCATATGCTTGGCCCGAGATGTTCAGTATGGGAGAACCAATCAAATCAGTGTGCATGTTACAAAGCATGCGCTCTACAACCAGAGGCTAGCAGTTAGCTTCGTTGACTTTTGTGAGGAGATTTGAAATAACCTGTTGATGGAAAGTGTGTGTATTGGATTGTGCCACAATACAGCATTATAAGTTGAAAACATCCACCGGGGAAATTATCTAAAATTTATGTTTATCCACTAGAAAATAAAATGTTGATAGTCAGCTGTTTTAAGTTAACATTGTAATGCATCATGCATACAACAAATGAAATGCTACACCACTCAAGATGGTCCTGTTCTCTATTTTAGGTGAACGTGTGAATCAATATTTACTCTCATTTACCTATGAGTAGCAATCTGACATGATTGATGACACCAGAAAGGTGCTGGCATACTCGGGCCCTCTCCTCCTCCGCCCAATGGGCTGTGGGTTGTGTCACGCCTGCTTGATACTTTGCCCAGTTCAACACTGCACGCCACACGTCTTCTTCTTCCATGGACAACTTACATTCAGAGCACAAACTAAATTAATCAAGACTTTGAAGTACTTACCAAGTTTTTTTTAAAGAACATGTCATATTTTAGTGTGAGAGGTTGCATTATCTAGTTCGGTTGTGGTGTAAGTAGACTTTTAACCGCTCTGTGGGAACCGAATGTTGCCGAGGGTATACCTTTGAGGTTGTCTACACGGAAATCTTAAACCTAAGGGGCCATATATGTATTATGTAACACATTTGAGGGGGGGGGGGGGGATGGAGGGGTCCATCTTAGTGTTAGCTGCATGACATGGGGGAGGGGGGATTTAGGAAAGCATACCCTAACAAAAATGTTTAAAAAAATGATGTAGTCATGTATAAACGTAAGCTTTTTCACACTTTTAAAATCGTTTTTTGTAATACAAATAAAACTGTTTGTCTAGAAATGGCATCTTCTATTCAAAGTCCTATATATTTTAAACTCTTAAGATCCGATGTGAAAATAACTAGTCTACCAAAAAAAGCCAGCCCATTATAAAATTACATAAGAAAAGAGGTATTTTTTTTATAGTTGTAACTGGCAGCGTAAGGGGGGGAGGGGTTGCCAAAGCGTTAAGGAGCATGATATGGGGAAAGGGGATTCAAGAAAGGCCTTAAATTGTGTTATATAATACATGTATTGCCCCTAACCAAGCAAACCATGGTGACAGTTTCCTTTTCGAGAAAAATACATAGAGTACCGCCAGAAATAGAACCCAGGACCTCTAAACATTTGCTCCATTGCTCACTGTCTGGCTGGTTTGAATACAAAGTGAAAGTCATTCATTACTCCCAAAATGTTCTTGAATGTTCTAAAAACATTATGAACTAAACCACAAATTTGCCAAGGAATACTTGTAACTTGCTATAAAATGAAGTGTATTTGGTAAAATATAAAATGTAATTAAATAAATATGATAGAACTGTAGAGAGAATAAACACAAATAATAGCAAAAATCCTATCACATATTCACACACACACTTCAATATTTCAATCGTCTTATTGCATCTATGACTAACCCAACTACTTCCTGAGGAAGATGCAATATAAAAAGCTCATTGAAATATTGAAGTGTGTAAATATGTGTTAGTGTTTTTACTTTTATTTACATATTATAAAACAATATTATTTTGTGAACAACATTATCAATGAATTATTATTATGGTTATCATATTTACATAATTTTAGATTGTGTTCAGTATTGATTATTTTAAGATCAAATTATTTGTCGATTGCAAGGTGGACAGAAACTAAACTACTACTAAACTCTGTTCATATTAAATATAATTGGATAAACTAAATTTACTACACTTAAGTGACAAAGTATTCAATTTCTATAAAGTTTTTATTTTTATTGCTCAAAGAACATAAAAATAGCTCAAAAGAAGCCCTTCCAATCCCAACGCCCAATTTATGAAGTGTCCCCACCCTTAAAATATGCCTATTTTATTAGTCACAGGTGACCTGGTAGTCTAGGGGTAAGGTGTCAGACTTCTATGCTGGCGGCCGGGGTTCAATCCTCGGTCCCGGCAAGATTTATCTGATTACCAAACCCTTCCTTCACCTCTGACAAGACATCTTGTGAATGTGGAGAATGCCAGGCCTCCACCGTGGTTCGGATCCCACATTAAACTGTAGTCCTTCATTTCATCTCACAATCACCCTACCATTACACATTAGCGTAAGTGCGTATAAGCCGAACGGGTAGTAAGACGCGGTGCTAATAATAATAATAATAATAATAATAATAATAATAATAATAATAATAATCACAGACACATGTTGATATGATTTAATTGTTTTAGCAAGGCCTTACCTGGGAATTTATTTTTGGGGAGGCCATTTACCACCTATTGGCTTTTAGTCAAGTTCCCCAAAATAAAATGGAAACTACTTTTGTTTAACACTTTTGTGGTCTGGTGGTCAGCATTCCTGTCTACAGATCCAAAGGTCCCAGGTTCAAACCCTAGGGTTTCTAGATTTTTCTGTGAAGCAGTGGGTCTGGAACTGGGTCAATTCAGACTTGTGAGGACAAGTGAGAAGCTATTTGAATAAAGAAGTAGCGGCTCCAGTCTATAAACCTAAGATTAACGTCCGAAGAGTTCATTGTGCTGACCACATGCAAATGTTGGCACTATCTTTGCCAACATGTGTTGGCCGCTCGCTCGGTCAGTATAACTTGCTTTAGAGCTGATGCTATGTAGTTTTTTTAAATCTTTCTAGAAACAATTGGGATTATAGCTATTATTAATTTTGAGAGTACTTTACAAAGCTACTTGTCTGGGCATTAAGGAAGTACACAAAACTATATTAGTAAATAATTCTTTAATGAGTCTGAAGAGATGGGTATTTTATATCTACAGCCCTGCAAAACAGAGTAACTCAATTTCACACACATTGTCTGAGAGATTCCAAGATTATATCAAATGATGATACTCACATAGTCTGAAGATATTATTTAATTAGAGCGTCCTTGGACAAGTTGAGAAAGGAATTGGTCTTGACACATTCAAGGGCATTCTCTCCCACATAAGAGATACATCTCTCGACAAAAGATTTGGCTCCCTTACCACCTGTAACACCGTTATTCAACTTAGGCCTATAAACATATTTGAAAGAACTTAAAATAATCTAATATCAATTAATAATATTAGTATATACAAATGTGGCAGGAACAGTGACCCATTTGAAACTGTGCACCATTATCGATCATGGCGTCCTAGAGCACTAATGTTTGTTCCAATGTGTAGGGCAGTTCAAAGCATTGATGTCCATCCATGTAGCATAACCATGACAATCAGCATGAAGCGCTGGTCGAATGAACATCATGCATTTGATGTTGAAACATTTTTCAAGTGTGCTGATAGTAATGTGACTAATCAGCATGTGTTTTGGTGACACTTTAATATCGCCCAAATATGATCACGAGATGGGTTAAGAACTTCAGAATAACTGCATCTACATCAGCTAAGAAGCCACCTGATAGGCGATATATGGTTCGCACACCAGACAATATTGCAACAGTAAGAGAAGCTTTAGAGCAAAGTCCAAGATATAATTTGCAAGCTCTCGACTTATGGGACAGAAGTTTATGCTGTATGTTGCATCTGGATTTAAGTTCCACCCTTACAAGATGCAAGTGATGCATTAATTATTGCCCAGAGATTTAGAGTAAAGTTGAAATTTCGGTATGCAGATTCTGGAGATAATAAATACACAGCCCAATTTTCTTAACAATCTAATGATGACGGATGAGGCACATTTCCTTTTATGCAGCTATGTCAACAAACAAACTTTAGATACTGGGCACCTGCAAATCCCCATTACTTTCATGAACAACCACTTCATTAGCCAAATAAAGTTACTGTGTGGTGTGGTGTATCTTCTCTGGGGTATTGTTGTTGATACTTTTTTTTTAACTGACACCCGTGGAACTGTCCCAGTGACGGCAGAGTGATATGAGGCTAAGCTTAAACAATCGTCGTTTCAACAGGATGGTGCAACCACTCACACAGCAAGAACGCCCATGATGACTTTACAAAGAATGTTTCCACAACACCTGTTTCTCAGTTTGGTGATGTAAACTGGCCACCTGGTTCGCCCAATTTATCTGATAACTTTTTTCTGTGGGGATTTTAGAAATCCAAAGTCCACGCAAACAGTATATAAATAAGTCATACATTGAAAAATCACATTCACACTGAAATTGCAGCAATAACACAGAAATCCTGTGTAAGGATATCGCCAATGTGCTGTTCGTGCCAAAGATTGCATTGCTAACATGTTGGTCACACGAAGGAAGCAATTTACCAAAAGTTACACTAGGGAATTATGTCAACTGTACTTTGCAACAGTGTATAGTAATAACATGTAGATATTATGTTTAAAATGGGTCACTGTTTCTGCCACATCCTCTATATACTTAGAATATAAAGTTAACATGTAAGGTGACTAACAAGTTCTAAGACAAGTCAATGAACCATTTTGAAGTGGTTCTGCGAAGAAAGTTCAACCTTGGCAAAATCAGGTAGAGTGGGGGAGGGCGGCTGGAGCTATCCCAGAACATTTTTAGGGGGTTTCCATGGTCACTTACAGACACCAACCTTTAAACTGCATTAGCTATGGCAGGAAGACTGTATCTGATAGCTACAAAAGTTTAATAAAACAATCAATGCATTCATACGTCAAGTCATATGATCTACAGCCATCACATTTTATAGATACTATCAATACTTATAAAATAAAATAAGCTACAACAAAATCATGGTATAGCTATAGTGAGATTTTCATTGGAAGGGCCTTTTAAAAAAATACAAAGTTTTCTTTTGCGGTAAGCATTGATAACATTTTACTATATTACTAGTGTTACTGACAAGAGCAGATCACATGACTTGATGCATGAATACATGAAAGTAGATCTAGTAATTTTTTTCCATCTGTTAGATAAGGTTTTTCTTGTGAAAATTTGACTGTTATTGCAGACCTCTCATCAAAGGATGTCAGTGAAATGGAAAGGTGACCAATAGTCAGTGGGAGAATGTTTTGTCCTTTTGAAAATACATCAGTAAAAGTTTATTAATGCGACCGTTGGATGTCCTCAACCAAAGGAAAAAAGATTTAAGTTTCAGAATCTAAAAAAGGAAGCTGCTGATAGGTCACACCGGAGGATTCAATTTGGAGCTGCAGAAAGACAGATCACCTAAAAAATATAGAAATAAATAAGTTAACTCAATATAATTTGTATTAAGTTTCAGGGAAACTATGCCTCATAATCCAAATGAGGGTGTTTCAATGTTTGGTAGTTAAATTTGAATTGCTGTATGCATTAGTTTGTTGTTGTTGCAGCCTCCTTCAAACTGACTAATGCTGAAATAATGTCTACTACCGGTATTATTGCTTTTCTTCTTTATTATTTACTGTACATGAGCACTAATGACAGGTAGATCTGGAGTTTCTTAAGACAAGTGCGATGAGGTTAATTTTCTATTTTAGATTTTTGCATGTTCTCCTTACATTAATGTAGATGAATATACTTTAATTAATACTCTCCACCTCGGTGGCGTACTTGGCTAACGCGCTTGTCGTGTTGAGCTCGACTGCTGAGGACGGGGAGATCGAGGTTCGGTCAGGTGAACTGGGGGTGGGTTTTCTTAAATGGTTTTCCACTCTCCCTCCACGCAAATGCGGGTTCACTTCCTCTAATTCAACCTTCCCAATTCCTAAATCCATTAACGTAATTAGTACTTAAAGCGTATAACCCGAACGGGTAGTAAGACGCAGTGCTAAATATTATATTATTATTATTACTCTCCTAAAACCTACCCATTGAGCATAATTAAAATGTTTATCATCCTGGACGGTGAGTAAGACAATTTGGATATAAGTCAGACCATGTGTCATAGTAATAGTGCAGATACCAATATTTTTATTAACATGTGTTTTGATATCAATGAATTAATTAACTTACCATCAACTGTATTAACTTGTGACAGCAGAAGAGATGGACACAACATACATTTATTTTCTAGGAGATAACATAATTGATTTTATTCATATGTTCACAGTTTAGTTGGAAAGAAAATAAGGTTACTTTGCATGCATCCACTATGAATCCTCTTCAGTTGCCAAATGATCTAAGGCGTTGCTCTCGTGTTAGACTGGCCAGCTGATGACAAAGATATCGGGGTTCAAATCCTAGTTGGGTATATTGAAGAATGCTGGTTGATTAGTTCTACAATACTTCCTGCCCCATCCTTATCCCACTAGAGTAATTGTTATAGATAAGGCCTGAACCGGTAGTAAGATGAAAGTATATTTGTGGGAGCCGGTTTAAGAAAAATGTCAAGCAAGAATTTTCAAATTTATATTCTTCATACAATAATTAGTATTATATTTTTATTAACATAATTGCTTTTTCACTAAATCTTTTGGGAAGAAGAGAGAATAAGTTTGACTGCCGGATCTAGCTTGTGGGTTATAGGTTAGTGATCCCTGGTGTGATGTATCAAGATAGTAAAAAGAGTATAAGTTGTATACTAAAGCAAAGCTAACAAAGCTTCAGGTCCCACACCGGCAACAGGCAACAACTCGGGACTGACAGATGAGTTCAAAGTTCAAATCTCGATCAGGTGCAAGACTTCGATTTCTTATGGTCGGTTTTGTTGGGATGTAAGTCTGGAATCCTATCCAGCTAAATCAAAGGTGGTGCATCTACTAAAAGGTTTCCCAACACTTCCGGTACATTTACTCCACATTCTACTTTCCTTGTTATCTTTAGTGTATTTTTTTCTAAATATGAGGATAGCCTAGTAAGATGAGGTAAACTAAATTAATATTCCTTACTGTACTTGTTTAGGCTTTATTCCACACTAACCATAATTCCTTTTCTTAAATTATAAAAACCAATAATTAAAATCACTTAAATAAGCTCAACCTCAAGGGGTTATGTTAGAAGGAAAATGTTCTTATATTTGTGTAGATATAGTAAAGAATATAGTAATAAAGTGTATGACACACTGCTATATTAGTAGTTACAATAAATACCCTAGGCCTACCTCAACTTCGGCAAATAAGTTTAAATTCAAATGTGTCTTAACACTATCAGGCGAATTCAAGAGAAAATAATAAAGCACGATTGTAATTGCCTTCACTAGCAGGTAGAATATTGACGCAACTCTTCTTCTTGAAAGGGTGCAGTTTAGAAACAAATGTGCATACTAATTTCAATTTCTGGAATAAGCTAATACTTTTTCAAACTATATACTTAAAATTGTTTGAAGAAATAAAATAAAGACCAAAAAAGGGTAATGTGTTACATTTATTTCAAAAGTCGATGCTAAACAATATTGAAAAGGTCTCGCTTATAGCAAAAAATGTTAAAATCAAAGGTCACAGTAATGCTGGGATCACGATCAATTTAACGTAACATAACGTAAAGGACCTCCTCATGTGTAAATGGAAGCAATCACGATGCACTTAACATAACGTTGACTTGCAGTTAACTTAACGTAAGAGATATCTTGGAGGTCTTTTACTTTACTTTACGTTACTTGAAGGGTATCACGTTATCTAGCCAGCCAAACATTATGCGAGTGACGTCAACAGGGCTGTTTAGTAATTCATTTGTTGGTATTATGACCAATGTTTACTCTTTAGCGTAAGTTCTAGTGATCAGACATTGAAACAAAATAATTAAACTAAAATAGGGAACTAAATTTATCAAAAAAGTTTAATAAGATATATTTTTATATTGATTGAAAACTGTAAACATTCACAGATCATCACTTAACAAATAGTACAAAACACAGATCATACTCGAGAATGCATATGTTTGGCTCGAGTTGTTTAAGTGAATCGTGATCACACATAAATTAAGTTGATATTAATTGAACGTTACATTAAGTTAACGTTAAGTTGATCGTGATCCTGGCATAAAAGGTTCAAACTTAGGCCTATGCTCATTTTGTGTATATTCCGTTCACGGTACGTTTTTACCTGGATGACAGTTCGAAAATCATATTTTTAGGTTTTGGGTTGCCAACACTTGTAAAAGATCACTCTTTTGTTATAAATGTAAATATCTTTAATTACCTGTTATATATTACATTTAAAATAACGTAAACTTAAGTTTTCTCATACTATTTAATTTTTTTAAATAATTTCTTTTTATCCAACTTAAAACAATATTTTAAACATAATTAAAAGTACTTATTTCTCGTTTTGGAAAGTTACTGATTTTTTTTAATATAGTGCACACATCTTTTAATTCAGGCATCGTATTTACTAGGAAAAGAGAAAATTGTTGTCATTTTTTTACATACAATAAATGATTTTATGATTATTTTATCGTATTTTGAAATATTTAACTGAATAAAATATTTTCATCAACTGCGTGTCTGCATCATTGTAAACAAACTTGTTTACAGTTATGTTCAATCATATGGTTTAAATTCGTCAGTCACCATTTTGAAGCTATGTTCGTTAGAAGTTTTTGTGAAAGTGGTGTTAATATTTTTTCAAGGAGAATAAAACTATAAATAAACTTTGTGTCCGACCTCAAATAAATATATAAATAATATTGACCTAAATTACTGTGGTTAACTATCACATTAATATATTACCATCTGTTTTCATTAAAGTCATACAAAGTGATATATGTCAGAGGTTGGCGTAGTGATATATTAAGGATTACTTCTAGTAACATTTCGAGCTGTCATCCAGGTAAACTTAGCTCGTGAATGACTTAGAGAATTACACACTTAACAAATATTTAATATTTGAGCGCTAATAAAATAAATGCCAGTTCTTAACTATTTTGTCTTGGAGTTAATGTAGAAAGTGTTGACAAGTTTAATCACATTAATTAATTTAATAGTGTAGTCACATCACATGTGTTGTTTTAACTGCAATAATAACAATTAGTATATTTAAAGTACCATACAATGAAGGAAGCTCTTTATGTGCACATTTTACTTTATACTGAACATAACTACTTTCTCGACCACAAGTTTTATTCACCAGACATTTTACAATGTTTATATGTGAAGTTTAAAAGATTCATATAACTTGATGAAGTCACACTCACCACACACCTCCGATCAAAAACTGCACTAGCCTCTTATTTGAGTAGTAATGAAACTAGCCACCTACGAATGATATTCGAAACTGTGTTAGATGCACGAGTTTAAAATCCTCTTACTTTAAATAGGCTAAGATTATTTTCCATTTATTTTATAAAAATTAAAACATACGAGAAATTTGTTTTCTATGTCTAGCAATAAATAGTAGACATATGCATGGATTGATTAATCAAATTTTTGAAATAATCTACTTATTAATATTATAACTTATTTCTGCTTTAGGTACCCATATTGTTTAGAATGGGAGGCAATATTAAGGTCCGAGCTATAGAAGACGAAAATAGAATAAAAATTGTCAGTCAATCATCGCACCATGGTTGTGTTGTTGACATTTGTCAGTTTTGACTTGAGGGCGTCAGGGGTGTATCAGCATCCTTGGTGACGATTCCGACAGGCTTATACTTCTACACACCTTTGTCAGTGCAAATGTAAAGTGTACGTGACATAAGTAGTGAATTCAGATAAAGACAAGGTAGCCATGATTAATTTTCCAAGTGGTATGAAAAAATTCTTGATTGTAATAATTGCCAATATTATATGGAATGGTGCAGTTTCTAATGAAAACATGATAAAAGTGTGAGGGAGAAATATTTATATATTTAATCATAACTGATTAAGAAATGTGGGTGCAAGCATGAACTATGCATAGTAAAAAATACAAAGGTAATTACATATTAATCTAGTATTGAATATCTGGATTAAATGATTTAATATGTTAACATTCAAAGTTTCTTTTTTATATAGTTTGCACCTTAATATTACAATTCACTGATAAACATGGTTGGTATCCCTAAACACTACAAACTTAAGATAAATCAAAGTGTATTTAAGTTTTTTCATCACTGTGTTAAATGTTATTTTTTGTCTCAATGTAGCAATATTCACAGCGTCACTAACCGCCATTTAACTTCCTGGAACTATTGCCGTGGCCACTCCTGGCGAAACATTTTGGATCAATGTTATATTATCTCCTTTTAGCATTAATCGTCCCAAAGGTTTTCTTGTGTTTGTTTTTACGTAAAATTCCTCAGCTTCGTCAAGAACAAGGTTCATGTATTCATCAAAACCCACAATATGTCCTTCAATGCGTAAATTCACGTTCTCGTAGAGCCACACTTGAACTTTAGATCTAGTTTGTAGAAAACGAAATATTAAATTAATTGGTTGTACCATAACCTTTTGTACCTTTTGTGTACCTTTAAAAGCCATAATGAAGTATTTTATTTAATAATAGTAAAGAGAAGAACTGTATATATCAGTTTATTCACACAATTATTGAACGCTATACCGGTCTTTTGAGAACAAAACAAATGTAGGAGCGAAAATATTTCAGCTTGCCAACTTAACAAAACAAATTTATTCAGTTTTGTTTAATTTTAATTAAATATACCATAAAATTTATTATTTAAAATATGTCCTGAGTAGATTATAATAGTGTAAATAAACACATAATTAATACAAATAACACAAACAATAATAGTGAATAAGACAAACCAAAAACTAATTCTAGAGTAGTTGGTAAAAAAAAAAGAGCAGTGCATTCTAGTAACATAAATGTTAACTATTTGCTTAGGTATGGTGTGATTATCTAATCGCAGATAGAATGCTTTAGCAGTAGTCAGAAATTAGGTTTTTATTTTAATTTCGTTTGGACTGAAATATAGTATATTATACGACACACCTTGCCAAATTGCAGTATTATCCTATCCTATGTATGGAAAATACCATCTATGAAGTACATACTTTGCCAGATTACAGTATGATCCTATCCTATTTATGGATAATACAAGAGAAACTTGCCATTTTAGTGGGCAGGGGCCCTGAATAGGGGAGTTGAGGAGGAATGAGCCCCCTTGTTTTTATTTTGGGTGGCGGGGACTACCTTAAACCCAACCAACATTTTTCAAGTATATTCAAAACATTAAACTGTTTATCACTTTGGTAATTTTAAGTAATAACAACAATTTTAAATTAATTTAAAGTAAAACTGAAATGCCCTAATTTTGGTTAATACTTAAAAGACATTTTTGACACAGATTAGAACTTGATAAACTTTCCCAATTGAATTGTAAGTCTAATTTAGACACGAGATTGTTTTTCAACCACAGTACAAATTTTATGTTTGCCATATCTCTAGCCAACCTAAGAAAATTAAATAGCTAAACATTAATTAACATTCTTTTGTGTTGTGGTTTGAGCAATATATTTTATTATTTTTAAACATTGTTGTGATATTATAGTTATTATTATTATTAGCACCGCGTCTTACTATCCGTTCAGGTTATACGCTTATGCTAATGTGTAATGGTAGGGTGATTGTGAGATGAAATGAAGGACCTACAGTTTAACATGGAATCCGAACCACAGTGGAGGCCTGGCATTCCCCACATTCACAAGATGTCTTGTCAGAGGTGAAGGAAGGGTTTGGAAATCAGATAAATCTGTGCCGGGACTGAGGATTGAACCTGGGCCCTGCCAGCACAGAAGTCTGACACCTTACCCCTAGACCACCAGGTCACCGATATTATAGTTGATTGTGTTGTATGCATAATACTGAGTTTTTAATCAACCCTACCTTAAAGGTCCATTAAGTTTCCCTCAACAATATGAACTGTGACGGGGTTGATACACTTAATTTACCGTTAAAGCCGTTTCACACGAGGCAACTATACCTGTTCAACTATCGCACTGATGATTAACATAAAGATAGATTGAAGGTTTCACACGAAGCAACAGAGTTGCCTGCTCCATCAACAGTCGCTCATAAGTTGCCAACTGTTGGTGATTTGTGGAATTTGTCTGTCAAGAAAACCATCGCCCACCAGGCATTGTTTATATGGTGTCGTTCACACAGGGCAACAACCGCCGGCCAGTATCCCACCTGTTGAATTCTATTCTTGGTACGAAATGTTATCTATTGTCAGTTTGTTTTTTACTGCATGCTCTTATTTATAATTCTTACATACTTCACTAGAAATTTATTTAAGCTAATCATAAGTAATCTCAACCCTTTTCAAGGATATTTCCGTCTTTATTTACTATTATTATTAAACATCTAGATTAAATTGTTTTATATTAAGACTTGAAAGAGCCATCAATTACAATGAAATAACATTCTGATAATTAATGTGAATTAAAATTAAAACTTTCATTGCCATAGCTCAGTCAGTACAGTGTCTGCCACTGAGCCAAGGGGTCTCGGGTTCGATTCCCAGCATGTCCAAAAAATGTATAGTTGGTGAAATGTGGACGTCCCCTTTCACAGTAATGATTCGGCAACCGGTGCTAGATTTGTTCTAGATTTAAGGAGCCACCAAAAAGAACCTTGCCCTCCAAATCCCTAATAAATGACCTATTATTTTGTGTACTCTAGTTGAGTTGGTGCTGATTTTTCTTTTACAGAGCGAAAGTTTATCGGTAATTGTTGCCAGGCGATAGTTGCCTTGTGTGAAATGGCTCTTGAAGTAGCAGGCTTACTTTGCATGGCTCAACTATGGTGTAGCTTATAAGAGATCAAAATAGCATGGGCGTAGTGAGGGGTTCCGAGGTTCAAACCACCTCTCCGCACATTTTCTGAAATTTTTAATTTGGTTAGCAAAAGAGTTTTAAAAAAGTCACTTTAAGAAACTAATTATTTATTTGATTCTGCAATGAATTACAGAGATAGTAGTTTATCACCTAAAATTATCCAATTTTCAAGGGGAATACGAATTCAAATAACTTTTTGATGTATCTAATTTTACACTAAAAAAAAATTATTAGACTAGGATAAATCGCTTTCATGGGCATCCAAATTAAAAAAAAAAATTTGATGTGAGCTCACTTTAAATAGCTTCAGGTTTAGCACTACTTATCATTATAATTTCATAATTTATATTTATCACGCGCCTTACCTTGGGTTATACAACTTACGCTAATGTAGTGTAAGTAGGTGATTGTGAGATGAATGAAGACACAGTTATGTAGAAACGACCTGGTGAGCTGGATCAATTTCATTAAAAAAAAGTCTAATTTTCAAAAACTGTCCACTTGAGGACCAGAACCACTCCAAATAGCTTCTAGGGCATCCAATCTTCAAACATTAACTGGTGGGGTTGGGGGTGGGAGGAGGAAAAGTTTAAAATTTCTAAAAAAAACTTGTTATACCCCCCTCTTGCCCCCTCCCACACACAAATAAGGTTCCACTTTTTGAAATAAATTTCTTATTTCACAGAAGTCTTTACATCATGTCATAAACTTACAATTTGGAACACTCGCAAAATTAAATTTGTCCTGAGCTCATGAATCATAGCCTACCAAGGTAAAGTGTACACGAAAAAAGGATAAACCTGTAAAATTTAAAAAAATAGGGTGTGACATGAACATTCAAGGAGAAGTCTTAGAGATTATAAAATGTCACTGAAATTTTCAATGCGTTTGTAATAATTTGTAAAATACAAAGTAGAGAGCATTTCCTAGTGTAAACTCGTAGTTTTATCCCCAATTGATACTATTTATTTCTTGGTGATCTTTGTGCCAAGGATTTAATAGGAGGAATTGAAAATTATATTATTTTGTGTGTATCTTTTTT